>JAKTWI010000657.1:0-11881 GCA_030561065.1 Sporopachydermia cereana | reverse complement strand
TTCCTTCTTTCCTTCTTTCCTTCTTTCCTTCTTTCCTTCTTTCCTTCTTTCCTTCTCTTCGTTGCTTCTCTCTTTCTTTCGAAACTGTCTTCCTCCTTCCTCCTTCCTCCTCATCCCCCTCCTTCAAGCCAACTCCTCATATTCCACCTCCCTTTTGTCCTCCAGTCCGGCCGTAAACAGCTGCCGCCTCTCCCGCTCCGCCTCCCGCTTGTCCTCCTCCTGTTCCTCCAGAATCAGCTCGTCCAAATCGTAGTCAAACTCGCTCACGTTTTTCCCGCCGCTTCGGCCTCTTTCCCCCGAGCCGATCTGCTTCCGATGCCGCAGCTCCGTCTCGGGAGCGGCCACGTTGCTGACAAATTTGACTGGCAGCGTCTCGGGCCCCAAATGGTGTATTTTCTCCTTGAGGTCGTGGAGCTGGAATTTGTGCACGCCGGACGTCATGACAATTTTGTCCTCTTCCGAGAAGTCCACCGGCTGGTACCCGAAATCGGCCGGCTCCGCCGACGGAGTTTCATCCGGAGATTCCCGTTTCTTTTTCGGAGATGCCGTTTCGGGTGTGTTTTGGTACTTGTAGGTTCCGAGGCCGGAGATCATCGGCAGAAGCACGACAAACACGCACACCACCAGCAGGACAATGAGGAAGACAAAAATGTCCATTGTGGAAGTCTGAGTGTGTATGTGTTTTGGAGTTGTTGATAGTAAAGGATGGGATTGGATGGGAGCTGAGGAGACTTGAATGGGATTATTTGACAGCAAATCCCAGCGGCGCAATGAGAGAGTTGCTTGTTCCAAAGCCAAACTGTGGAGTAAAAGCTTCACCAAACTTTGGCACGTTATTGTAGCAGAAAAAGATAGGCGCCTGTACTGTTTTGATCAGCATTCGCAGACAATCCGAGTATTGTCTCACAATGGGAATTATGGTGTGATTATTGAGTGAAGAGCATTGGCAGTAAAACCCCCCAAATGAACAGCTGGACTTCTTTTTCGTCTCTTTAATGGCATCGAAAACCTCAGAGTTTGTTGTTATACGGCAGTTTTACATCCGTTCGGCTTTTCAGCGGTTTTTTTCATTCGCGGCACGGAACGGAACTTTTCGGCAGAGCAACGGAAATGCGGATAAGCTGTGGTGATTATATATGACGTAATCAACTAGTGTGTGGTAGTAACGGGATGAGACTTGAGGTAATATAAGCGAGATGAGACTTTAGGTGTAGGGCTGATGGAGACCCTGTATTGGGACAAGAAAGGCTGGGACCTGTATTGGGACAGACAGTTTGGCTCATCTCGGCCCGTCTCGGCTTATCTGGGGTAATTCTGAGCATTTGCCGAGCCGTCAGTCGCTCTCGGTCAGATGGAAGATATGGTAGCCAACATACTGAAAACCCTGCGGCAAGCCTCAACCAATAGACCCCGCTAGTTGATCCCCTCCCTATATTCCCCATCTATCCTGTGCACTCCTAGATCCTACTAACTCGCCATGACGGCCCTCCGCTGCCGTAAATCGCGCGATACCATTACTATCAAACATGAAACCCGACAGACCGTATATCCAACATAACGAAGATGACATAAACAAATACCCCCCACTTGGGACCTCCCCACCTTCACTCGGAGGCCAAAGTGCTTTCGGAGCGGTTATCCGCCGCCAGGTCTTTCAGCTTCCGCTTCTTCGCTGTCGGCTCGGGCGACTGTTCCTCGTCTCCGTCGTTCCGGTTCAGCTTATTGAGCCAAAACTCCTTCACGTTGTCCAGCAGCGACGTCGTTCTGTGCAGCCCGTTGTCGTCACCTGACCCGCTGCTGCTGGAGCTGTGCGCACTTTTGTTTTTCTTACTGCGGGAGAAACTGAGGGCAAACTCCGAAACGGGAGAAGCGGCCCGGGAGCTCATATCCCCGCCGCGGGGCTCCTCCTGCTCCGATTTCGAGTCCAGCGCTTCCAGTTCGGGCGACGTGTTGTTGGACTCGTCTTCCCCCTCGCCTTCCTGGGAAGACGAATCCGAGTATTTCCGTTTCCGCTGCATGATGGCGCCCTTTTTGCTCACGCCTTCAAGCCGGTTTTTCGGCTTTATTTTCAGGTTCTTCCGCAGATACTCCCGCACCTCGGAGTACAAATCCTTGGAGGCGTTGTTGAAGTTGTAGTTTTTAAAGTACCCGCGGAACTCGCTGATGTGCTTTTTGAACTCCAGCTCGTTTTTCTTCAGCCACGACACATTCAGCTCTTTCCGCGTGGCCCCGCGGGCGAAATTCCGCATTAGGTATTTGTCGTAGTCGCGGATGATCTTTGTGATGATGTCCGAAGTGGAGATGCCTTCCGTCCGCTGGGTGGCCAGAAACCGGCCGGCCTCCTTAATCGGTTTGTACACATCGTCCGAGTCGGCCGACGCGTACGGAATGTCGTCGTGCGCCACATAGTCGATTTTGTGCTTGTCCAGAAACTCCAGCGTGACACACCAGGGTGCGTCCGCAATCACCTCGTCCACCCATTTGCAGTGCTTAATCGTCTCTACCCGTTGCTTGTCGTTCAGGACAGTCAGACCCTTGTTGCGGTGGGTCACTTCGTCGTTGCAGACCCCGCACACCAGTTCCACGTTTGGGAGGGCCTTTTTCGCTTGTTCCAGTTGCCGCATGTGGCCGAGATGGAAGAGGTCAAACACGCCGTCGGCATAGACGCGGATTTTGCGGCCCTCGGGCGGCGGCAGGAGTTTGTACCCGCGGGGCCGGAACTTGCGGTACTGCGGCGGCACTTCGGCATCCAGCTCGGCTTCCCGTTTCGCAAACGCGGCTTCCGCCGCTTCGTCTTCCGATGCCTTCCGAGTCAGCTGCCGACTGTCTGAAGGTTTGTCTTTGCTGAAGGACAAATGCAGTGTTTCATCGTCATCGTCGTCCTCGTCGTCGTTCTTTTCGTTTTGCTTGTCATCTTCGTCGGCTTCTTCGGCTTCGGCTTCGTCTTCCGCATCCACGTGATCGGCCCCGTCGTCATTTTCCGGTTCCGAGGTTTCTTCCTTAATGTGTTTCAGTTCTGTTTCGGATGTTCCCTCGGCATTTTTCTCGGACGGTTTCTCGGCAGCTCCCTCGGAGATTTCCTCCGCTTTCTCCCGCCGCGCCCCGGCAATTTGTACGCCCCGCGTCCGGCTTTTCTTTCCAGAGGCCATGTTTGCGTCGCAAACTCCGAATTCGCTTCGGACTATTTAGAGCAGCAGCTTTGTGTCTTGTATGTTCCAAGGGTTCTCAGAGTAGGGAGTCCCAATTACCCAAATGAGCCTTCAAGTTCAAAACCGGCTATGACTCCGTCCCGCTTCTGTGCCGCTTCTGTGCCGCCTCTGTGCCGCTTCTGTGCCTCGTTCCGAAACGCCGGCTGTTCAACTCTTCCCTCAGCGGAAATGCCTTACTGGCTTCTCTATCTATCTCTAGCGCTGCTTCCCGAGCGCTTAGCAAACACCCACAGCGGCTCTTCCTACTCAATTGAACGCTCAATTGAACTTGCCGGTAAAATTCCCAGCTGTTGCCCAATTCCCGTGGCTCATTTCTCCACACAAGGCCTTTTGATTGCTTGTTGAAAGGAGGAAAATACGTAATGCTGTGGTTTCCCTAAGCGGAGTAAGTGACGGAGGCCTGTGGAAAGCTGAAGAATGATATCATGTCGGAGATGGTGTGAGGTGATTGTTTCCGGAATGGGGCTAGGGGAGTATGTGATGAGGTAAGCAGATAATAGGGGTTTTTGATGAGGTAAGCAGGAAGTGGAAGAGTTGATGAGGTGAGCAGAAAATGGAGATGAGACGCGATGTTCGGCCTCGGCTCGGGAAGGCGGAACGGAACGGAAGGCGAACGTCGACGGAACGAGGATCACATGACGGAAGATGGGAAGCAAACAAATATCAAACAGAATTGCATAATACATAAGTGCTGTAAGCCTGAGATGTCTCGTGTCTGAGTGAACCAGGACTCACAACCCCATTAGCCCAGCCTCCATTGCCTATAAGCCTAACAATATCCCCAAGCAACAGCACTACAGTGCAATGCAACAAGAATTCCCTCCACTTGATATTCCATCTCATTAGATTCTATATTACATACTATCCCTTCCCCTCCCTGCTCATACCCCATACTATCCCCCCTATTCCTCAGCCTCTCCATTATCCCAACCCTCTCATTCCTCTCAGAATCATCTCAGAATAACGTCATCTGACCCTTCACAACTTTCGACTTTAGTTTCCTTTTGCTCGGCCCAGCTTTCTGGCCCCCAACCCGCTTACCGGTACTGCTGCCTCCGGCACTCAATCCGGAAGGTGAATCCGATCCCGAACGGGGCTCAGACCCCGCCCGCTCCGAGTTGTTTATCTCCCGCGAAAGCTCCATTGCCACATGCCAATCGCTATGTTCCTCGGAAGTTTCCTTCTTTATCACCCGCCGGCATTTCGCACAATACCCTTCTTCCACACTCTCGGCTTCCATTTCCGACCCTTCCGACTCCCGGGAAGCCAGAAACCGGTCAATGGAATGCGTTTCCTGAATAACCTCAAACCCACTCAGTGTCAACGAACTATGGAGAATCGGGTAAAGCGGCTGCGGCTCCGTCCAGTTCTGTTCAAACTGTTTCATCAGCTTGAGGGCCGTGTTGTAAATCGCATCCTGCAGCTGGTCAATCGCCACCAGTGGCAGCCCCGCCTGTCGGCTTTTATGCTGAATGCGGTTCTGGCTTACACTCAAAGCCAAAGTTTTGGGCCGCCTTGTGACGCCGGCCTCTTCCTCTACTTCTTTTACCCGGTTTACCAAGTCGGCGGCAAATGTTCGGAACCATTTTGCCGCATCCTCGGGAGTTTTCACCGGGATGCGGAAGTTCTTTGCCGACATCATAGACTTCACGTCTACTACTGTTTTCACCTGAGAGTAGTCCTGTCCCCGCACCAGATTGTACAGGTTTATAGCCAAGTCTTCGTCGCCCAAAATGGTGCGCAGTTCCGGTAGGGAGTGTGCCAGCACTTTCTGGGCCCATGTGGGGGGCGGAGGTTGTTCCGAGGGAATTTCCCCTTCGGGTGATTTCTCCGTTCCGCTGGTTCCGGTCTCGGTTAGTCCCAGCCGGCCCACAATGAAGTCGCCCGTTTTGCCGCCAAAGCCCCAAACATCGGTCAATTTGTGGTTGCCGAGATAGTCGGCGGTGGCTTCCGGCAGCACAATTGTCTGGTTATCCGGTTTGTGTTCTCCCGAGGCCAGTTTTGCCACCCGCTTTGTGCGGCCGATGCCGCCCGACGTGGTGTACCCAAGCGTCTGTTTTATCTCGTCCCGCACCTCCTGCATCAGCACAGACCCTATTATTGCACAAACATCGTCCCAGTCTCGGATCCGCGGCTGCCCCTCTGCGGGGGAAACAACTACCCCGCGCGCCTGGCACCAACCGGGAAGGTGGGGCGGCGGGAGAGGGAGAAGCTCCTCGGAACTGCTCGGCAACTCCACGGCTGCCACAATCTCCTGCAGCCGCTGGTACACAAGCGGGCCGAGGTCCATAAACGTCTCGTCCACACTGGCCTTCTGCACCGTCGGCACCTTCGACTTGATCACCCGCATGATCTTCCGGCTCTCCCGCCGGTACGGGTCCAAACTCACTTTGTTTGTGTTGACGTCCGGGTTGTTGCTGTGGTATCCCCAGAAAGTCTCGCCCATCCGGAAGGTGGCAGTGTGGATGGGCACCAGCGAGTCGCATTTCGCCTTTGCCGACGCCAAATGGTCCATTCGGGAAATGCCGAACTTGCGGGCGGCGTAGGAGACGGCAATGAGAGAGTTCCACTGCACACAAACGACGGGATCTTCTGCCGAAAGGCCGAGCCGCAGCTGCTCGCATTGGGCGAAAAAAGCGTTCATGTCAACATGGCCAATCACAGCAAGAGGCGAGGCGTAGGACCGAGGCGTGTTGAGGAGTTCCAAGTCTGCCAGAGTGAATTTGGACCGGCCGGCCGGCGTTTGGGTTTGCATGGCGGCCGGATGAGATGCTCGGATGAGCGGTTGTTATTGCCGGTTGAGGAACTGCTATGGTATGGATAGTTCGGCATGAGAGGTGACGGCGGGCCGCTGATTCTTCGGCAGTATGATGGGGAGATCACTGGGATGAGATAAGCGAGAGAGGAGATTCGGAGAGTCGGATGAGCCGCTTTTGTGGTGCCGAGCTGAGGCCGAGGGCGGGATTGCCGCCGGCGCTGATCGGGGTTTGAAATGGGACGAGACGCGAGGAATACATGATGACGTGAACTTAGATTGTGGAATGCAGGAAGGTGCGTCAAAGACGCGTCAGCCATGCGTCAGGCAGGCGTCGCGCGGTATAAAAGAAATTTTTCACTTTCAAGTTCTTTTCTTCTTTTCGTTTGCTGTCAGAAGAGAGGGGAAATTCAAGAAAGTGTAAAGAGATCACAATCAAGCAATTGCTGGTACTGATGAGGCAACTTTTTGTGTGTCAAACCGGGAGTGCTGTCTTGTGCTTTCCAATTGGTTGTTGGCAGCAATAGCTGGAAGAGTGTTCTGTTGTGAATGGTTATGGCAGTAGTCTGTACAAGCTGTACGGCGAGGACCCAAGTTTTTGGTATGTTTTATTGAATCTCAAAGTCTCACCTGTGCTTTTATGCTGCAATTGAAACGCTGTTATCGTGATGAAACGTTGTCGCCCCAATCGGAACCATAGTGACGATTCGACTTCCAAGCCAAACTCAAGGAATTTCTGATATCTTGGCAGCGCTTTGACATCAGCAAGAGACTCAGGTTGATCAATGTGCATTACTGATCAAGTACTAACCGGATTTTACAGGGAACACGTTGTGCTACCAGAGATCGATCTTCTCAACATTATGACAAGCACTTGGCTTGTCTTGTAGGCACTCGTTACTAGCACATCTATTCAATGCATTTGAACTTGTCAACTGGGGATATCAATAACCGTAGCTCAAGCGAGAATGCAGTCTCAATGCCAAAAAGTCACATTTGGACCCAAATAAAACATACACGAGGAGTAACGACGATATTTTTATATTTATCAGTCGTACATATCGTATGTTCTGTAGTTTTTCTTTACTCCATCCTCAAGTTGAGGGCATACTTATACTGAATCATGCATATCATTGCATGTTACTACATAAGTCAGCATACTATTTTCGCTCTCTATGCATGATACTGCATATTGTTGCATATGTACTTCCTCTCGCATTTCCACGTCTCTTCTGAGACTACCTAAACTGCTCGATATCCCCTAAACCTCCACCTAACATCCTCATTTATTGCCTTTTATCCTCACTATTTTCTCCAAGACTGAACATTCTCCTAAATTTCTACGATTCATTCCCATCTCTCTCCCCCCTCCCATCTTCCACCTCCCAAATCTCCACCTTATACCTCCCGTTTTCCACCCTGCACCTCCCATTTATTCCCCTTCTACTTTTGGCAGTTGATCTCAAATCTTGCCCAATACGGCACTACCTTCCTTTTACAGCTTCAAGCCCTCAACCAAACGTCTTCTTCACATCTTCTGCGTGTTTAAAAAACTGAAATTGACAAACAATTGCGCCAGAATACCTCAGAAATATCCTCACAGCTCACTGAATCGTACTGATCTGAAGAACCCATAAACCGCAAAACTCACTCCGCAAAAGCCCAAGCCGAGGTTTTACCCCGCCGAGCCCTCATCCGCCTTCCGACGCTCTCCGCAACTCACGCGATGATCTAATCACATATTGCAACTTCCCGCTCAAGCCTGCCACACTCCTTTGTGCTCTTTTTTTCCCGCCTCCCCGGTAACCACAAAGCCGGCTGCACTATCCGACACGGCCTGCGAAACATGCTGGACCTCCTGCTGCCGCTCCCGTTCCGCATTCTGGCCCTGATAGTGGCCGGCACGTGGCTGTGGGCCGCCAACCTGTTTGTATTCCACCGCATCCGCATGGACTACGCGCAGCTACTAAAAGTGGACGCGTTGCGGTATACCGACGCGGTTTCTGTGGCGGCGCGGGCCTCGGCGGTCTTCCTGTTGGCGTTTGTGCTGCATGCCGCCACCTTCAGCTACACCTACGCGTCTGTGGCGCGGGCCGAGCCGGTTTCGAGTGCGGGACTGCGGGCGGGGGACCTAATTGCGCTGGCCGCGTTTGCGGCTGTGGCGTACGTGATTGTGGTGCCGACAGCGCCACCGGCGCCCGGGAAACGGCTGCTGCGCCACACGCTGCGCCGCGTGCTGCTCGGCAACATCCGCCCCGAAACCCGCCTGACAGACATTCTGCTGGCCGACTCGCTCACTTCGTACGCCAAAGTGCTCGGCGACTTTGCCCTTTACGTCTGTCATCTGCTGCACGGCGCCACGTGTTTGCCCGCGTATGCCGAAGACAGCGGCAAGTTTGTGCCCACACTGAACCGCGATTGTGGCTTCTCCGCCTTTGTGGTGCCGACAGTGCATTTGTACCCATCACTGATCCGCTTCAGCCAGTGCCTGAAAGAGTACCGCCAGTCCGGCGGGCGCAACCGCTGGCACTTCCTCAACGCCCTCAAATACCTCTCGGCTCTTCCGCCAGTTTTCTTCGGAGCGGTACTATCGGCCATGGATGCCGACAACCCGCAAACCGCGTTTGTGCTCTCCCTATGGACTGCCGCGTCTGTGCTCAACTCTGCTTACTCCTTCCTATGGGACCTGTCATGTGACTGGGAGCTCGGGCTGGTGAAAAGCCTGGCGGCGTCCCTAAACCCGTTCGGCCTTCCCGACAAGGGCCTGCGGCAAACCCTGCATTTCCCGCCGCGGGTGTATTTTGCCGCCATTGCCGAAAACTTCCTGCTCCGGTTTGTGTGGCTGGTCCGGTTTCTTCCGATAGACCCGGCAGCCGGCCGGCATAGCCGCTGGTACCTGTTTTTGGCCACCAGCTTCCGTACAAGTGAGGGGCTTTTTTTCCTCGAGCTGCTGGAGATTTTCCGGCGCTGGGTGTGGATATTTTTCCGGGTAGAGGCGGAGTGGATTCGGGTGCGGAGTGTTGATGTGGAGGCATACGGAGAGGCGTACGGAGAGGCGTATGCACTGGGGGATTTTCCCGGAGAGGAAAGACGGCCGCCGGGGGCGGCAAAGCTGACGTAAGGGGAAGGGCGGAGGGGAGGGAGTAGCGGAATGTTTGAGCAGAGTAGGAGGGGCTGGAGGGGAAAGGCGGATGAGGAAGGAGGGGTAGGCGGGGTAGGCGGGGTAAGCGGGGTAGATAGGGTAGCGGGGTAGCGGGGCAGGAAGCGGGGAGAAGACAGGAGATGATGGAGTTGGGAAGTATATGGTTTGTATGAGAGAGAAAGGCGGCATGACGATGAGGGGTACTAATAGAAGATGAGACACGGGGGTAAGATGTGGTTGCAAAGAGCCGGCGACAGTTCCGCCATGCCCCGCCATGCCCCGCCATGCCCCGCCATGCCCCGCCATGCCCCACCACACACTTCCACTTTCAGCAGACACCCCGCCGTCATCGGCTCGGCCTTCTCGGTTACCCCGCATTACAAACAGCGCCAAAATGTCCCGCCTCTGCTGACAAATGCCGTGGGGATGAAATCAAATGCGGCGCCGAAATGCCCCGCCTGAAGAGCCGAGCCTCCTGGAGCAGGGAGAGACTCAGAAAGTTAAACGATTGACTTCAATTAAACTGTCGCTTTTGGAAAAAAACGGGAATCAGCATAAGGAAACGCAACAACCTGCAACGCATTTGAAAGCAACTCCGCTTCACTGGCAACTTCTACGGTACATAACAGCTGGGACAGCTGGAACATCTGGGAGCATTCGGAGCAATTGGATGCATGCGAAATACGAATCCAACGAGAGTTTTGCGAGCAATTGAGAAGTGGGAGTGTATGGTGTTCTTTGCTCTCATGGGGTTTCTCATCCTGGATTGAAACCCAGCTTACGACCTTTCAACATCCAAACGAATCATCATACGAACCAATCATCATACAATCGCAACTCCTTCAAAGGCCCTCAACTGACTCGTCCAACATACATTAGTGCCACAACACTATGAACTCCACTCCACCTTCACTAACTGGGCATTTCGGGTATCATCTCACTTCGCCTCACGTCTCTCCTTCATTAATTTACATACAATCAACTAACGCGCTGAAGTCTCCATTCCGGTATCAGTTTGTTCTGTCCTTCCGTATCTTTCCGTGTTTGTCCGAAATGAGCCATTGCGGATCTGAAGAGCGGAATTGCAGCATAGAGACACATGCAAATACGGAAAAGATCCCGGTCAGAGACACTGAAAAGAGGTTCCATCAGCTCCAATCTCCCAAGTATTCCATCACTTGTTCATACAATGCTTGTGTGAGACTTCCGAGGAACTCACATGTTCCACCGGCATGCCAATGCATTGAAGTACAGTGAAGTGAGGTATACTCCACTCAATATGCACTCCGTATGACAATTGTGAATCATCCATATGTTGCGATTCTGTGCCCTCCAGCGGTTTTCCATTCCCCAATTCCTCCTCTTGTAGTTAACATCATATAGACATGGAGCATCGTTAATAATCGGGATCCTCTCCAACTGCCTCTCCTTTTTTCAATGCAATCTTCTGTCTGACTCCCTGATTGGTTCTCTCCTCTGGTATACAAAACCCCCTTTTTCCCCTTTTACCCACTCTACCCCACTCTACCCCACTTTACCCCACTTTACCCACCTTACCCCTCCTACCCTCCTTCCGCCCTTTCTCTCCTATCGCTTATTTTTACTCCTTCCCCGGTCTTTTTTCTCCTTACTACGGCCCCGCTCCTTCTTCAAATGCATCTTCCGCTCCGTCTTCGTCAGATACCGGAACTTCTTCGGCTTCGGCTTTGCCTTCGGCTCCGGCCCGTTCACCAGCCGCGCGTATTTGGCCGCCCGGTCAATGCTTTTCTCCAGCACCTCTTCCGATTTGGAAAGGTCTACAAACGTGGGCAGAACCACCGGATTGGCGTCCACCTCCAGCGACTCGATTGTCACATTCACTTCCTCGTCTTCGTTTTCCTCGTTTGCCACTCGGTATGTTTCCTTGCGTTTCAAAATGCCCTTTTTCGGTTCCGAGATGGAGGAAACGGAGTCGTCAAAACCTTCCCATTCCGAGGATTCGGATTCGGAGGCCGAGCCGGCTTCCGAATCGGAATATTTGTCGGAAGCTCCGGTGGCTTTGTCGGCTTTGTTGGCTTGTTCGGCAGAACCGTCAGAGTCTCCGGATGAGTCTGCCGAGTCTGCCGAATCCGTTTCCGCCGTTTTCCGTTTCGGCTTCACTGTTTTGCCCAACGTCCAATCCACTTCTTCGTCTTCTTCCTCCTTTTGGTATATTTCTGTAGTGAAAGGTGTTAGTGAAGTTCATACAACTGACAGGTTCATAAAGGCAGCAATTGACTCCATATAGGCTTTGATAACCCAGTATCAACTTCCCATAATAAACCTCCCATATGTTCCTCATGTTCCTCTTTTATCATTCCTCCTTTTATCGTTCCTCCTTCTGCCTTTCTTCCTTAACGCTTTACTCACCCTTGATATTGCTGTTCACTTTCTCCAGTTGGGCCTGAATGTATTGTCTCCGTTCTTCCCTGATTCTTTTCCGCTCCTCCAGCCTTTGCTTGTGTTCCATCTGTTTGGCAATCTCCTGGGCTCTTTTCTGTCGTTCCAGTTTCCGCTGATGGAAGCCTGTCAAATAGCCACTGTATAGATTGGAAGGAAATGAGGGGATTGTTAGTATGTGTGATTGAAAGAGATGTTATGAGAGGAAAGCTGCCATGTCCATAATCTCAAAGAGGGGTTCAGAGTCTCTGAAGGTATTTGGGGAAACCGCAGTATATCTTCCTCTCAACCTGCTGAATCCCTCCTACCCCTCCTACCCCTCCTACCCCTCCTACCCCTCCTACCCCTCCTACCCCT
>JAKTWI010000656.1:0-11918 GCA_030561065.1 Sporopachydermia cereana | reverse complement strand
CGACGGCTGCCCTCAGAATCAAATCAAAACAATCAACAGCGGAAGATGGCGGAACGCGACGGAACACTTCGGAACACTCCGGAATTTCTCGGAACCTAACGGCGTGCTCAGACTTCCGACTCCGAACTTCCGGCAACTGAAACCGCAACTTCGGCACACTCCGAAACTTATCGCCGTCCTTCCTCATTATCAATGTGGATCCGCCGCTCGGCCCGAGCCGCCGCCCCGCTGGCCCGCAGGGGCCTCGGAGCCGTCCCGCGCCGCTGGAACTCCACCCGCACGCCGCTGCAAGAATACACATATCTGTGCCAGCAGGGCAAACTCCGCGACGACCCGTACCAGCGGCAGATCATCTCCTCCCTGGAAGACCTCTCCCGGCATATCCAGCACTACCAGCCGCCCCGCATCGAGGTCCCGCGGCCGGAGTCCCTGAAGCCGCAGACGGGTCTGGCCAAACTGTTGTCCGCTCTCAGACCCTCCGGGAAACCCCGCCAGGACCGCACGGAAGCAGATATTCCAAAGGGGATATACCTGTATGGCGATGTCGGCTGCGGCAAAACAATGCTCATGGATCTCTTCTACTCCACTGTGCCGCCGCACTTGTCGAAAAAGCGCATCCACTTCCACGCCTTCATGCAGGACGTGCATAAGCGGGCCCACCAGCTGCATATGCAGCACGGCAAGGATCTGGACGCCGTGCCGATAATCGCCGCCCATATAGCCCAGGAGGCCAACGTGCTGTGTTTTGACGAGTTCCAAGTCACCGATGTGGCCGACGCGATGATTCTCCGCCGGCTTATTGAAACGCTGCTGTCCCCGACGCACGGGCTTGTGCTGTTTATTACTTCCAATCGGGAACCGGACGCGCTGTATATAAACGGCATTCAGCGCGCGTCTTTCATTCCCTGCATTGAGCTGCTGAAGCAGAGAACGCATGTGATTTTCCTGGACTCCCCAACGGACTACCGCAAAGTGGAAAAGCCGCTTTTGGACGTGTATTTCCACCCGCCAGACTACCATTCGGGACAAACGCTGGCCGAGGTGACATCCGAGGAGGAGAATCACGTGAAAAGCTGGTTTGAGTTCTTCGGCCATCGGCACCACGGCGAGCAGATTGAGCTGACGGTGTGGGGCCGGCGGCTGGTGGTGCCGAAGGGGGTGATGGGAGCCGTAGCCGAGTTTGATTTCCTGCAGCTGTGTGGGCAGCCGCTGTCGGCGGGGGATTATCTCCAGCTGACGCAGAGTTTCCCCGTTTTTATTGTGCGCAACATCCCTTACCTGAGTATAGACGATCGGGACAAGATAAGGCGGTTTATCAATTTTATAGACGCGCTTTACGACAGCCACGGGAAATTGGTGGTGACAGCTGCGGCTCCCTTTTCCGAGCTGTTTGTAGAAAAGGCGCCTATCTACGGCCAGCCGGCCAAGCCGTCGTTTCTGCTGAATGACGAGGAGGTTGAGAACGACGAGCTGGTGAAGCAACACGGGTTTGATAAGGAGGTGGCGAAGAAGGCGAAAATGTTTACTGTGGACGAGGAGAAGTTTGCTTTTGCCCGGGCGCTGAGTCGGCTGCATCAAATGTCGACCTCTGAGTGGGTGAACTACAAGCCGTAGGTGGGAGGAGAAGAGGGGAGAAGGAGATGGAGAAGAAAGGAGGCTGGAAGAAGATGGCGGACAAAAGGCTGGTTTAGAGGAGACGAATGATGAAAAATGGGACAAGCGGGGCAGAAGGCACAGAAGAGCTGAATGGCGGAAAATACGGCAAAGAAAAAAGATCTGGCGGGGTTTCGGTATCTGTTCCGGTATCTGTTCCGGCTTCCGCTTCGGCTTCCGTTTCAGTTTCGGCTTCGGCATTCCCAGTCGGAGCCTCGGCTTCCGCTGACGGGTCTTTCTCCACAGCAACACCCTTCGTCATTGCTGTGGAGTATGCGAACATCCAGGTGATCCACATATATTGAACACCGCCATCTTGGTGGCCATCCTTTCTGTTGGCATCACAGCCGTTTACGGCTGCTCACGAACTCTTCTTTCCTTATCAGGAGGTGATTACCAGTACTGAAGATATCAGGAATTTTGCTGAGGATACGGCAAAGTTGAGGGTGTAAATAGTGGGCAGTGTGTTCGGTGGAGGTATGGAAATGGATGAAGGGGATGAGCGAATGGCTGGTTAGCTGGCTGTTAGTTTGAGAGATTTCGATGGTTGGAGATTTTATGGAAAGTGATGAGAAGGAAATGGTGAAAGTACGGTAGACGGAAAAAGACAAAGTGAGGGTTTTAGATGAGATAGAAGATATAGATGTGTTGAGCTGTTTTGGACGTACAAATGATGGATGAGAATATGGGAGATAAGTCTCAGGGGAAAACAGGTGATTTGCTAGAGATGAATAGCGATAATGTTAGAGATGACACGCGAATAGGTAACAAAGAAGTGTGGCACTTGTGAGATAGGAAATGGAGATTGGGGTTGACAACATCAGAGCTTAGAAATTGAGAGAAAAGTTTAGATATACTTTTGAAGAATCTTCAAGAGTTTCTGGAATGTATAACTCTCATATATTGCTTATTAGAGGGGAACTCATAGAACTCATAAAGCAAAAGGAAAGTCTCAGGTCCGAAAGTCTCTGAGAATATACGATTTGATTGGGAGAGCTGAATTGCTCAGTAACTCAAACTCTCAAGGGTTTTATTTAGTCACTTCAACCGCAGAATGTTCCTCATTGCCGAGCAGAACCTCCAAAAGCTCCTTCATGTCTTCAAAGTGATACGAGTATTGAGGGAAAAGCTCATACTTTGGCACGAGATGCGTAAACAATTTGGGGACCCAAAAGTCTCTTTCGGCACACAGCGGCATATCGGCATCTATAGGCTCCCTCGTATCATGTGAGAAGATCAAAGAACCGGATACTGGGAACTCTTCCCTGTTTGCTTTCATTGACTTTGATAATAGAGAATGTGAGTGATTCCTTTCACTGAAGCTGGCAAGGAATACTTTGGAATGACATACGCCAGGATGTAAAAAGCTGTGATACGCGACGGCTGATTCCTAAGAGCTCACAGCATAAGGGTAACACAATGCTCATGGTGATTATCATATATAATGATACTCATAGTAAAGATTGTATAAGATTTCATTCATAGCGGACATTATGGATGAAAACAGCGAGTAATGACTCACCTTTCTTTGTAATCTTGCTGAGCATTGTCTCTCCATTCCATGTCAAATAACCAAATAACACCACATTCCTCCCTCTATCATACAAAACCCCATTCTCACCTCCGAACTCAACCTCACCCCTCCATATCCAAATCCAGCTCGATGGCGTCCTCATTTTCAGCCACCCCCGCCCCCGCCCCCACTTCCCCCGCTTCCCCCGCATCCCCCACATCCCCCACATCCCTCTTCCCCTCTTCCGACGCCTTAACAAACCCAACCGCCTCTACTTCTCCCGCCCCGGCCCCCGCCGCCTCCGTCTTCCGTTTCTTAGCCGCCTGCGCCGCAATAAGGCCAATATCGTCGCCCCGCTTAGCCACAACCGCCCGCTTCACCCGCAGCATCTCCTTATAAGTCTTCTCGTTTCCGTGGCTCAGCTCAAACTCGTCCCACGCGGCCCAAAACTGCTCCTCGACCCGAGGATCGGCCATGTCGGCAGTATACACGAAAATGGCCCGCGCGCGGTCAATTTCCCCGAGCCGCACTTCCGTATGCGCATACGCAACCCCCATTTGCCACGCCAGCCGGTCCGGCAGTGCCTCCAGTGCCTTTTCAAACACCGCCCGCGTGGCCGGCAAACCGGCCAGCTGCTCCACTTTGCCTACGTACAGTCTGTACATGTCCAGCAGCTGCTCGGCATGTTCCTGCAGGGCTTTGCAGGCTCGGGCGTATATTTTCAATGCCGCCGAGCCCAGCCCGCGTTCCTCCTCCAGCTTGGCGTACATGATATAAATCGTTTTGCACAGGTCTGCCGGACAGTCCTGGAGCGCTTGTTCAAACAGATCCCGCAGGCGCTCAATGGAGATGTTGGGTCTTTTCAGGATTTGTGCCAGGTAGATGTTCCATATCTCAAACGCCACAGGATAGGAGAACAGTGCCACCCCCCGTTCGTACACTTTGAACGATTCCTCATAGTATTGATGCTCCTGGAGGAAGCTGGCGTAATTTATGACTGTGAGAGGGGTGGCGATTTTGAGCTCGAAGATCTGGTCGTACACGTGTTTTGTTTCCTCTACTGAGCACACAGCTTCTGTGAGGTCGCAGTAGAAGGACCACAGTTTCATGGATTTGAACAAACGTGCCTGGGCCGAGAGTTTGTCGTCGAAGTAGCTGATTTTCGCTGCCACGTGTTTCTCCGGCACGGTTAGGGCCTTCGCCAGCACTTTCCGGGCCTGGTGTGGCGCATTGTGGCGCAGCTCCATTTCGGCCCAGCCAAGCCACACTTCGGTCAGGTCGTTGGGGGACGCAAACGGCACGTTTGTCGCCTTGTCCAGAATCACGCGGGCCGTCGCCAAATCGTTCTGGGACTCGTAGAGCTTGGCATAGTTGACCCACAGTTCGGGAAGGTTTCCCTCGTACTTTCTGGGGTTGATTGTGGCGATGGCGTCAGTGTACGTTTGCACTACCTGGGCCATATTGTCGCCCCACAGAGCCACGCGTTTCTGCCACTCGGTCGCGTTGTTGGGGTTTTGCCGTAATAGGCAGTCATTGAGCAGAAACGGGCGGCGGTTCATCAGCTGTTCGAACCGCAGCATCCGCAGGTCGATGTCCGTTTCCAGATCCGGGTCTGTCGCGTCCGGCGGCAGTTTCTGCAGTTTCTTCATGAGATTGCTGAGGATGGACTCTTCTAGTTCGGCATAGGCATCAAACACTACAGTGAAGTCTCTTACTGTCATGACAGACTCCAGAGCGGTCTCAAAAATGTAGCGGGCCTGCTCAAAGTCTCTTTTGTGGGTGTAGAACATGGCCCATTTGACGTACAAGTGGCCTCTTTGGTCTCGGTAGAAATCGACAGCCGAGCGGAAAATCTCGTCAATGTCTAAAACATTGAGAATGCAGTGGTTGGAGCGGTCGGAGGTGAGGGGCGCATTGTTGATTAGGAGATCAGCAAACTCCAGCCAGAGCTCGTAGTGGCTTTTGTCCTCAGTAGAGACAAACTTGTCGTCATTGAGAATGGACAAATACAGCCGGACAGCCTCATTGATGTATACGGCCCTCCGGCGGGCTTTCCGAGGTTTCCCGCTAGGCGTGGGTTTTAAATTCTCCATTAGCACAGACAGATACTTCTCCTTTTGCTTCGGGTACAGTTTCACGTATCGTTTCCATATTTTTAGAGAAAGCACACTCCGAGGGTATAGCTGGGCAAACTGCAGATACAGAGGCCATATGAAATCATGCTGGGTCACAGGAAGAGACTGGAGGGCTGCGTCAAACGTGCGCCGGATGAGCTGCACGTCTGCGCAGTATTTTACTAGGAAACGCAGAAACATATCCCATATCACCGGCATTTTGTTGAGATACACCAAAGAGCGTTGGAAGCAGTTCACCACTTTGAGGTATTCGCTTTGATATCTTGCCGCGTCCAGCACACCCACGTGATCGACCCGCAGCTCCAGATACTGTTTCCACAGCTTGTAAGACCGCGGCATCACTTTCACTGCCCGCTCATAAAGGAAAACGATTTCGTGTACTGGGCGGTTGCCATTGTACTTATGTTTGATGTACCGCAGCCAGGCAGCCACATCGTAGACATCGGCGGCAAGTATCTTTTCGTAGGGCACATCGGAGTCGGAGATGAGGTAGCAGTTCAGTTCCTTGGCGGCGGGGAACGGAGAGGCAGAAGGGGCTTCTGAGGATGTTGCTGTTTCGCTCATTGTTACTACTATCCGGAGAGGATGGATATAGTAGGAATGAACTCTTCGTTCAGTAGGCAGGGGTGCCGTTTGGCCCGCAAATGTTGTGCCTTCAAACTAGCAGCAGGTCTTAGGTATTTCGAGAGCTCGGACTCCGAATAAGATATTTCAATGAACGGTCTGTAGAGTGAATTGTTCCTACTATTGACCTGTTTGTTCATAGCATAAACACACATTTCTCATACAAACTGAACATCCTGTGAAAAATACTGGCTCTCAGGGTGAGACGCGATGTTGGGGTAAAGAGAGTGTATGTTTTCCGGTTTTGGGTTTCCGCAATTCACCTGCAGCCATTCCTCCGTTTGGGGTTCAGCCCCCTGTTTTGAGACACGGCGGAGGCTGCCATCCGAGACGGAGCCGCTTCTTATTGATAACGACGGGAGGAATAAGTAGAAGAGTTTTGAGGGATTGCCGGGGAAAAGTAGAAAAACTCTTGATGACTGAAGAACCTAAGAGGTCAATTGCTTTGGGAAGGGTTCAGTTGCTATTGGAGGCGGTTTTGTCGATAGGAAGTCGGATGGTCTTGTGGGAACAACTGGTTGTCTTCAGATTAGCTATTACAACATTGAAAGGCAGTTTGCACTCAGAGGCAAAAGCAACTACCGTCATCCATTGAGATAATCGGCATTTTCGGAGACGCTACCAGATCGGTTTTATAAGGTGAAGAAGCTAAACACATCAAACACTCTTCAACATGTCGGGAATGGGAAACAGGGAAGCTGTCTTCCCTACCCGGATGACTCTGGGACTTATGAAGCTCAAGTTGAAAGGAGCCACTCAGGGACATTCGCTGCTGAAAAGGAAGTCCGAGGCGTTGACAAAACGGTTTAGAGAAATTACTAGGAAGATTGACGATGTAAGTGTTTGGTGAAGTGTATGGCAAGAGGGGTCAACGAATTGGGAGGAAGGACCGTTGTTTGGCTATGAGAGATGAAGGGCTACTGGAGGATATGCTCGTTGGACATACTCCTGAAAGAGCTGCTGATTTACAGAGCACTTACTAACCCCCAACTCAGGCCAAAACCAAAATGGGCAAAGTGATGCAAACGGCTTCTTTCTCGCTGGCCGAGGTGACTTATGCCACTGGCGACAACATCGGCTATCAAGTGCAGGAGTCCGTCAAGGCGGCGAGATTCAGAGTCCGGGCCAGACAGGAGAACGTGTCTGGTGTGTACTTGCCGCAGTTTGAGGCGTACTTTGTGGAGGAGAACAATGACTTCTCTATGACTGGTTTGGGGCGAGGAGGCCAGCAGGTCCAAAAGGCTAAGATGGTGTATTCGAAAGCTGTTGAGACGCTGGTAGAGCTGGCTTCTCTTCAGACTGCTTTTGTTATTTTGGATGAGGTCATCAAGGTGACCAACCGCCGGGTGAATGCCATCGAGCATGTGATTATCCCCAGAACCGAAAACACAATTGCTTGTATGTGAGGGATGACGAAGGAGAAGAGTTTTGAGATGGATTCTTTGAGATGGAAATTAGGTTGCAAAAGGTGATATTGGAACTTACTAACCAATACCTAGACATCAATTCCGAGCTTGACGAACTGGACAGAGAAGAGTTCTACAGACTGAAGAAAGTCCAAGACAAGAAGCAGCGGGAAAACGCGAAACTAGACGCCGAGGCAAAGGCCAGAAAGGAGAAGCTGCTGGAGGCTCTAAACAACCCCAATGAAGAGGAATACATAGTGAAAACGCTGTCGGCGGGACAAACCCCTGGAGAGGCCCCTTCTTTGGATGGTAAACCAGACGGACCTGAAGATCTGATTTCAGCCACCGATGACGATGTTATCTTTTAGTGCGATGGGGGATAATCAAAAAAAAAGCATGGTCAGGTATAGTCGGCGGCAGACCCACACTCAGAAGTTACTTGTGTTTGATGTGGCAGGTATCAATTGACATTTGATGACGTACAGTATGACGTTACAGTTTGTTGTAGGCAGGAAGAGATGGAAGCGGAGGGGCCCCAACTACAGCATATACGTATCACGTGTAACGTTTCGGTAACAATTTTCTGACAAAAACAACTATAGACAGCGTATTGCGCGGAGCAGGGGACAGAGCTGGCGATGTCAACCGCTATGCATATTGGCAAATGAACCTCACCAACCGTTTGCCATCAGCAAGCTCGCAACAGAAAGTGTAGAGGCTCCAAGTAATAATATGTCTATTCCTCTCTCATCTTCTCAGACAGCCAAAAGTCTAAACAGCCTCCTCCAAAAGCTGGTTCAGCTTGTTGACCTTGCCAGAAACACTCAAGTCAACAGTCTTGTCGCCCACCTCGACAATCAGCCCACCCAGAATCTCAGGGTTCACCTTGTTGTTGATCTTGTAGTTCTTGTACTCTCCAATTGACTTGGACTTGGACACGGCAGTCTGTATACGGTTCAAAGTCTTCTTGTCCAAAGGAGTAGCAGACGTGACATTGATCTCCAGAACCCCCGACTCAGCGTCAGTCAAAACAGAGAACTGCTTCACAATGTTGGGCAGCAGAGACAGCCGGTTGTTCTCTGCCAACACAGTGAGCAGATTCTTCACAGACGGGTCAGGCTTGGTGGCATTCACCAGAGTGTCCACAACAATCTTGCGGTCCTCGTTGGACAGAGCAGGATTGGCAATGATCTCAGCCACTTTGGCGTCCTTCTGCAACAAAGAGGACAGCGAGCTCAGAGACTTGGCAGCAGCAGAAACAGAACTGGTCTTCGCTGACGCAGTGTACAGCGCACTGGCATAGGTTCCGTCCACTCCAAACAGTTGCACTGGAGGCTTCACGTCAGCAGCTGCGCGAGCAATTCGAGCAGTGCTGAATGCTCGGCTGGCAATTCTCGATCCGAATCTGAACGACATTGTGAGCGGTGATGGCTTTTTGTGGAGTGCTTTACCTGTGGTTTAGTGACTTCAATTGTCTTGGAGCGCGTTTTATCAACTTGCTGTGGTCTCTCTTTTCCATTTGAATTGCCAGTAATAAAGCCTAGAGAAGCCTTCCCGAGGGCAGCGAAATGATTTGTGGGTGAAAAGGGGCAGGTGGTGGGGTGTTGGGTGTATGCGGGTAGTGCAGGAAGGCGCATGGAGGTGCATCTGGGTGCAGGATTATGCAGAGTTGAGAGTGTGCATATACCTGCATACGTATGCATGGGGGTGCATGCATGCCAGGAAATACTACGAAGATTACGACTCGCGTGCAGACTATGGCACTAACAAACTCCCAGCTTCCGTCGGCGGAAAGGTGGAAAGATGGAAACCTGACAAGAAATGGAATCGCATTCAGTTTTGAAAAATCAAACGAACGTTTGCAATCGGAACACATACTCGACGGTGACTTTCGGAACCAATCGGAGTTAGCAACCGGAGTTATTAACCGGTACTACCGCTGAACTTCTCCGCACTCAGCATCTCAACAGGTCTGAGAACGGGAACATCAGGCCAAGATGATGCTATTTAGCGGGCCTTCCGCTCTGCGGAACAGAGTCTGCAGCACACGGCAGCAATGGGCACCTCTGGTGAAAAGAATGCTGGCCACAACTGTTTCCGACGACACTGCACGTGTCCCGGGGCAGAGAGAAGCGCGGCCGGAAACTCTGGAGGCTCGTCAGAAGCAAAAAGAGCTGGGCAAACTGGTCAAACGATCAAACCTGCAGCTGGTGCCCAAAGTGCAGGAGCTGACATATCTGGAACAGCAGGACGAGCTGTTCACCAGAAGACGGAAGCAGGCCGCGGCGGGCGTGCCGCTGAAGAAGCTGAAGCCGAGAACCCCCGGTCTCAGATGGTGGATCCGGCCCGTGTACAGCTATCTGCATAAGGGGAAGCCCGAGTGGTCGCTGACTGTGGCGCAGCGGAAGTCCGGCGGCCGGAACAACACCGGTAGGATTGTGAACCGACACCGCGGTGGCGGGCACAAACGGAGACTCCGATTGGTGGATTTCTACCGCAACGAGCCGGGGCCTCAGACTGTGCTGAGAATTGAATATGACCCTGGCCGAACGGCCCATATTGCGTTGATCAAACATCAGGAGACGGGGAAGCTGTCGTACATTTTGGCCGCCGACGGGATGATGCCGGGCGATGTGGTGGAGTCCTACCGAGCCGGTATTCCCCAGAATCTGATGGATGAGATGGGTGGTACGTTTGATGCTGCCATTTTCACCACCCGAACAGCCAATAAGGGCAACTGTTTCCCGATCTCAATGATGCCTATCGGCTCTATTATCCACAACATTGGACTTTACAACAAGGGCCCGGGTCAACTGTGCAGAAGTGCCGGCACGTACGGCCGGCTGCTGGAGAAGATCCCGGAAAAGAAAAAGGCGATTGTGCGATTGCAGTCTGGGGAGCACAGATATGTGCACCTTGAAGCATGCTGCAGTTTGGGAATTGTGTCTAACCCCGACCATCAGCACCTGTCGCTCGGTAAGGCCGGGCGGGCCAGAAATATGGGCAGAAGACCCAAGGTGAGAGGTCTGGCTATGAACAAAGTGGACCATCCCCACGGAGGTGGTAGAGGTAAGAAGAAGAGTCACAAGCTGAGTATGAGTCCGTGGGGTACTCTGGCCAAGGGCTACAAGACGAGAAGAGGAAAGAACGTGAACAGAATGAAGGTTCAGGATCGTCGTGTGAGCAAGAGGGGATGATTGGTTGATTGGTTATTGGCACATAAAGGCTCTTGTGATATTTGTTATTTTGCTTGTCGTCTTCCTTATTGGAATCTGGAGACGGAGTGTTTGGTGACAGTGAAATTTGATGCAATTTTGAGGAGTTGATTTACAGGGACATGATTATATTGCATGAATCTGCTGTGGCCTGATGTAACTGTCTTGGTTCTGTTTCTGTACATAAAGCTGTGGAATAACGACTGAGTCACATATCAAATATCAATGTTGAACATTCGTTGCTGTAATCCAGACCCGTAGAAAGCCGTTTCCTCGTCTATAGGCTCACTTGCATCATCGTCGTCGTCTATCTTCCTCAGTATATCTGTTTTGAACATATCAATGCGCCCGAATATCCTCCACATATTGATGAAATCCTCGTTTTGATACACGAATGGAATGTCAAACTGCAGAAACGCCTTCTGGCGATCCACTATATCAAACTCCAGAATCTCCAGTACAGGGAATTGGCATTCAGTAGAGGAGATGTTTGAAGTACCTGCGAATATACTCCCCGTGCCGTGATATTTCCTCCTGTCTTTATGCCCCCGTTCAACGCTGTAAACCAGCTCAACTCCAGCCAAATTGGCAACTGTCTGTGATGTCAGAAACATCAAATCAGCCTTGGATACCCGAATCAGCACATCGCATCCCTCCTCAGTGACACGCCTGCAGTGTTTGAGCTGATACCTCCTAACCGCCTCAGGGCTTATATGGGCAATAATCGCGTGGTTCTTGTCGCATATATTCACCCACAGATTGTCGGCACCAAATGTGAGATATTTGAGTACATGGAAACATTGGGCGTTTCTTCTTCTTTCTTTGCTAGCCTCATGTTTTCCCTTATTATCTCTCCTGTCATCAATAAATCCTCTCACTGGCAGACCAGAGAAGTCCTGGATAGCAGCAATGATCCTTTTCAGCAGCCACGGACTGAGAAGACTGAAACTGTCAGCGCCTCCGAGCTGTTCCTGAGCGGTGATGTGATTGTATAGTCTGGCGCTCCCGTAGGAAGAAGTTGTATATCCGGCCTGCGGGCGCTGCTGTCTTTGCTTGACTGTTGTCAGCTGGACTGTTCTGACTTTAGGGGCCATTGGGCCAATGGGTAGAAAGAGTTGTTGAAAGATTGGGTGTTTGAAGAGCTGGATTGTCGGATTGTTGTGATTGTCATCATATCGCCAAGTAACACACGATTCTCATTTCAAATGAATGGATTGCAAAGAGATGATTGGTGAGTTGTGAGAACGCGTAGGAACGTGTAGATACTTATGAGAGTCACGGAAGGCGGGAACGGCAGGTTAATTCCCAATGATTGTGCTGAAAAAAAAAAAAAAAAAAAAAAAAAAAAAAAAAAAAAAAAAAAAAAAAAAAA
>JAKTWI010000655.1:0-11922 GCA_030561065.1 Sporopachydermia cereana | reverse complement strand
TATTACTACTCTCAATTAGGTAATCTACCTCAAACTCTATCAAACAGTCAATAATCGAATTAATGCAGCATTAATTGGCAAATAATTAATGTAATTCATTAATTAGCATTTTGAATTGTTGCAACAGCCCTGGGAAATGCAATCGCTTATCTTCCATCGTCCCTGTTTGTTCCGATTCCCTCCTCTCACCAAATCACCTATGTCTGCTTACATTTCCCTTCTCCTTCCCTATCCTCCTCTTATCCTTCCCTATCCTCCCCGGTATCTTTCCATACAGCCCGCTTACCACTACCATCTCCGCTCTCCTACGTCACTCAGTACAAGTCATCAATTCATTATACTGAACAAAACCCAATGGAACCATAAAGCCCCAACAAGCCCAAACAACCCCACGCCCACCACCCCCAAACTGCCCATAAGAATAAAAATAATCAAGCCAGACAGAAACCCCCAAAAATCCTTACCCCTACACTATCCACAGCCCTCCGTCGTTCTCCTCCAATACATCCACCAGCTCCTGCACCCGCTTGGAACTCGTCGTCCATCCTAAATGGCTGCTGACCTGCACTTCCTTTAAATTAGGCAGCCTGTAGTCCAAAACTGCCATCGTAATATCATCCGGCGACAGTTTCAGCGACTGGCCCATAATCCCGGAAGACTCCAAATGCAGAATCCGCAATGGATGGCCCACCACAGCCGGCTCGGCATGTTTAGCCGCCCAGTGGGACATCACGTGCTCGGCCTCAGTATAGCCAGAGTCCAAAGACGAATGTGAGGACCGCGAGCCGCGGGAATAGAGCGAGTCCTCACTGGAATTCCGCGGCAGTGAGTCGACAGAAGACTGCAGGGAAGATGCATCTCCGCTGCCGGCCAGCTCCGCCTCGTCTTCCGCCGCAATAAGCGCCTGGTGGTACTCCGACACTTTGACGTTGGCGAACAGATTTCTGGTTACGTAATCAACCGTCAGACAGGCATACTCCAGTCGGGAACACCATAGTAAAACCTCATTCAGCGAGTCGGCCTCCAGTCCGGGCATCGGGAACAGCACACTCAGCTGCCGCAGAGACGGGCCGAGCCGCGCCAGCAGCGAATAGACGGAATCGGCTTTGAGATACGGACAGTGGCACAGCTCTAAAGAGGTGATTGTGTTCGGGAAGCGGGTTTCGGTGATAAATTTGTCGGATATGCCGCCGGCCAGCCGGAGCCGCGTCAGGTTCGGCGGCCAGCTGAGAGTGGAGAAGTCGAATTCACATGACACGGAGGACCGGGGGAAAAACAGCTGCGTCAGATTTTTCAGCGACTCGATCGCCGAAAACAGTTCCCGCAGATCCACTGTTTCCGACACCAGCGACAGGTCCAGCACTTTCAGCTGGTGGCAGTGTTTGAGGGCTACGAGCGGCGCATAGCCGAAGGACGTTTGCGGCGCGAAAAATGACTCCAAAGTTGGCGCGCACCGCCGCAGCAGCTTAGCGTTGAAGGAGTTCTTTCCCGATTGGATGATGTAGCGGAGATCGAGGTGCCGCACCATTGCTGCCATTTCATTGGCCCGGGCCCGGTTTGTTCCCGAGAGCACTTGGATGAATTTCAAGTAGTTCCGCGAATGCAGACTCGGGTATTCGTACAAAAGGGACACGCCGACTTGATACCAGGCTCGGCATACAAACAGCACGTTCAGGTCATACGGTTTCCGGAGATACCGGAATATCTTCTCCAGCAGTTCCGCGGGCAGGTTAGCCGCCGAGGGTTTTGTGTCTTCCGCATATACCGCCGGTTCGGCAGCCGAGCCGGCATCCACAAACGCTGCCGCGCCGTTCGGCTCTTCCGGCCCGCCAGCCGAGCCGTTCCGACCCGCCTTCAGAGCCATAGAAAGCACATCCACCTTCTGGAACTCGGAGCCGGCCCAGCTTTCGGCCCGCTGGTTGACAAGATACCGCAGATACGTTTCATCATACTTGCTGGACCCGTAAAGATTGTTGTTGAACAGTTTGCTGTCCATGCGGGCCGCTTTTGCTTTACTCAGCATAGAGGACGTTTTGTCCCATTTCCCGTCCTGCGGCGGTCTCAGGCCGAGAGGAGACCTGAAGTTCAGGTGCGGGGAGCCGCCGGCTGGTGGCGGGGCTTCGGCATGTTCCGAGGGTGGCGCGGGTTTGCCGCCAATGTCGCCGTTGCGGCTTTTCACGTGAAAGTCATAGTTGCTGCTCCGGACGTTCTTTTTCCCGCTTCCGGCATACACATACGACATGGCCGCTTTGGTCATGCCGTGTTTGTTGTTGAGCTCCACCAGTTTGACCATTTTGTTGGAGTTGCCCTCGCTGATCAGCTCCACCATTTTCAGCTCGCGGATCTCGCGGGCCACCTGTTTGAGGTTCACCAAGGCATTTTCGTCGTTGCACACCGATGCCTCGGCGCCCACTTCATCTATTTCCGTTTCGTCGCTCTGTTCATCTTCCGAGCCGGACGCCGAACCGGTTTGGGAACCGGCCACCACGCCCAGCCCGGTGTACCGCCGGTACGGCGCTCTTGTTCTCCGTTGTTTGCGTCCCATAGTAGCTGCAGAGGCGTTTCGGATATCCACACATCGACATGGATGGAGATGGGATGTAGTGAGCAGACGACCAGAGGCAATCTGCAGGAAGGGATGAGATAGGAGGTAATAAGTTGATGATAAGTTGAGAGTATTTTGGTGAGTATGGAGTGTTTTCCTGTAGTTTGAGGAGCAATAAGAGAGGATATTGAGGAATTGAAGATGGGATGAAAAAGTTTTGAGAGGCGTTTGGGAGTTGGGTTGTTGGTAAGTTGACAGGTGTAGTTAGCAGAGATGTAATTTTTGCCCTTTGATGTTGCAGAGTGACTTTGCCCTCTGGGGAAATAGAGTTGGAGTGCAGGATGATGCAGGAGGGTGCAGAATGGTGCAGGAGAGTGCAGGAGGGTGCAGGAAGGGAGGATTATGTTTCGGTGCAAGGGTTCACATGTAATCAATACCGTGCAAATACTGGAGCTTGTAATTTGCATAAATTGTTTGTTTAGTCCAGCAGATAGAAGCTCTTTAATATCTGCCGCATCACTTTACCTGTAATTGTCAACTCCCATAGTGACGATCTTCAGAGTTCAGTTCAGGCGCATGATATACATAGTGACGCAGAAGCGTGCAGGAAGGGTCGCATGACTCCCTAAATTCGGAATGAGACCCGAAGGTAGGTTCAGAGTGAGACCCGAAGTAAGTTACAGAGTGAGACCCGAAGTAGATTACGGAGCGAGACCCGAAGGTCACTAAGCTGGAAACTACGCCAGAGATCTAAGAAAAAATGCATTCATTCATCGACATCAGACCTATAAAACTGTGAAATGAGTACCCCTCTTTCGCCACTATGTGACCCCAAACTCTGCACAAACAAACCCCCTCGACATTCCGAGCAGCAGTGAGCAGCGCTCCTCTACTCTGAATCGTCATCCGAAGACATGTCTCCCTCCACATCACTCCACTCAATGTAGAAGTCAGTGATAAGCTTTTTCGAGTCCCGGAGATAGAGCGGATCAAAGGGGAAATACGCCTCAATGTCAATAAACTCCTGCCGCTGCGAAAACATGTACGAGCCGTTAGACCCCACAGTGGAAATGCTTACGTCATCAGCCGACAGCGTCCTTTTGGACACCATCGCCAGCTTCTTCATGTCATTTGTGGAAGCGGAAGAAGCCGAGGATTTCGCCAGAGCCGCGGAACCCCCAGACTGGCTCAGAGCGCCCATTATCCGCTCCCGCTTGTTCCGCTCAATAATACTGAAACAGTACGCCACATTCTCGGCCTGGGCTATCTTGGCAAAGATCATCACCACGTTCTCATTGCAGTACTTGAGCGGGTTGAATTTGGTTAAAATGCTCCGCTGGAAAAACACATCCAGATTGGCCATCCACTCCGACTGCACCGTTTGGCTCCGGTCCGCCTTGCCGTATTTGTCCTTCCCGTCTCCGTCTCCGTCTCCATCTCCGTCCCCATCTTCGGTACGCCGGAGATCGGCATGCCGGAAACAGAAAATATACATAAGCGACTGGAACGTCGCATAGAGCATTTTGAACTTCTCCATTCCCCGCGAGTTGGCACTTTTCACCGTACACGCCAGTATCTCCGCCACCTCGCCCTCCCGCTCCGTAATATACCGATCCATCCACTTCACCAGATACTCCACTACAAACACAATCTGGTCCCGGCTCAGCTTCTTCGCCCGCGCAATGTAACTCGAAATATACTGCATCGCCTTGATCCGCTTATTAAACGCCTGAGACGCACTGAACGCCACATCAATCAGAGAAACCAGAAAAGTGTCCATCAGCACAGGCTGCGTTTGGCTTATTTTGAACAGCAGATACTGCGTGGCCCGCGTGTAGTGAGTGGGGAGAATATGTGAGTTGAACAGCGATAGGAGGGACTCGAAAAGGGAAAGCGACAGTTCCGATTCCGGGTTTTGCGAGAACTTGGCGTCCAAATTCCGCAGCAGTGTGAGGATCAGCGCGTCCAGTTTGTCGGCCAGGATTTTCACGTCGGCGACGGCGTTTGTGAGGTATATTTCCTCTTCGTCTTCGTACTCTTCCGCTTCGTCGGATTCGTCGGATTCGTCTCCGGAGGGGTCTTCGGAGGCGTTTCCGGAGGCGTTTTCGGAGCCGATTTCGGAAACGACCCCCTCGGCTTGTTCCGGGGGTTCGGAGGTTTCCAAAGATGCCGAGACTTCCCGGTCAGCCGAGTCGGCAGAGACTGCAGCGGGGAGCAGCCGTTCCGCTCCGATCCGATCCGATCCGATCCGACCCGCTCCGATCCGCTGGTCTCCGTCCACTTCTCCGTCACTCTCCTCTCCGCTTTCGGC
This sequence comes from Sporopachydermia cereana, assembly GCA_030561065.1. Taxonomy (NCBI): domain Eukaryota; kingdom Fungi; phylum Ascomycota; class Sporopachydermiomycetes; order Sporopachydermiales; family Sporopachydermiaceae; genus Sporopachydermia; species Sporopachydermia cereana. Next base: position 7,066 of record JAKTWI010000655.1, on the reverse strand, counting down.
ATCTCCGTCACTCTCCTCCCCGCTTTCGGCTTCCCCCTCCTCTTCCCCCTCCAAATCCTCATCATCGATCTCATCCAGCTCGTTCTGCAATTCCACATCCAGCGAAATACACCGCTCGATTATCAATCCCCACACCGATTTGTACCCGCCCACCTCTCCGGCATACTCCAAAAAGGCCAGCAGATTCTCCACATAACACACCAGCTCCCGCCCTTCACTGTTTATATGCGGGAAGTGGCTGCGGATCGTGCTGTTCACCAGCTCCGACACTGCCGTCGGGATGTTCTTCGTAATAAACCGGAGAACCTCGTGATGATGCCGTGTGCGGGGAACCGGCGTGTGGGCAAACTCGGCAATAATATGGCTGGCCACTTCGGGCCACCACTTCGGCACGCTGGAGATCAGCACCAGGAGAAATGAGACGTATGTGCGGGTGAATGCCGGCGAGCGGGTCGACCAGGACGGCACGCGGATGGCGGCCAGGATGAGAGCCGAAGTGTGTTCGGCATGGGCGGGGGCGTCCAGTTTCCCTATTTGGGACGCCAAGGCTTGGAATATGTGGGTTAGTGTTTCTGTGGGGAGAGCCGAAGGGGCGGAGGACGGCAGGGATAGCTGCGATGTCAGTTTCACAATGGCGGCTGGATTGTTTGCTGTGGAGAGGGCATCCAGCATTTTGGCCACGTAGGCTTTGCACATTTGGCGGTCGAAGTTTGTGGTTCCGTTCGGGGTTCCGTTTGGGGTTCCGTTTGGAGTTCCGTTCGGGAGCGGAGGTGACGCGACGCCGGGCGGGTTGGCAGGGCGGCGTCTTTTCGGTTCCGGCGGCTCGGCATCGGCATCGGCATCGGCATCGGCATCGGAATCGGCATCGGAGTCTTCCGGGAGGTCAAAGCGGACTTTGTGGGATTTGTGGTTCCCGGATTCGGCTTCCGCGGGTTCCGCGTGTTCCGCGCGGCTCCGTTTCAGACTCGACATCCTCGTCACGGGGTCTGGAGAAGCGAGCTGGGCAGACTGGAGCGAAATCATTTTCTATGCATAGCAATTCTATAGAGGGGACATTCCAGGTGTATGGGAAAAGGCGCTCAGGTCTGGGGTGGTGAATTGTGGGGCTTGGAGTGGATTTGAGGAGAGTTGAGAATATTAGGCTCCCAGTTGCAAATAGCAGTGATGCCAATTATCGCCAGATGGCAGAGATGGCAGAGATAGCAGAGATACCCAGTAAGTATGGATACTCCCACTTCAGCTATCCCTTTTAGTACAAGGATAGTAAGCTTTTCTGTATGGCAATGGGATGTGAATGGGAAAACAAAAACTGCTGGCTTCCCTTCCCTTCCCCTTTACACCCTTTTATTCCCGCTAATACTCGCACAAAGTGATGGATGGAAAGAGAAACACGTCTTTTCTTCTGTCGTCTGACTCCCCAGCAGAAAGGATTCAGACACTCAAAGAGGTGTATATGCAGCTGTATGTAAGGAATGTTGAATGCTGGGGGTGCGGAGTAGTTTTGCGGTGAAATGCTGTAGTTATTGCGCGATTTGTATGGGGAGAAGACGGAGCTTTTTCGTTCTTTTGGTGCACCTTTTGGTGAAGGAGGAGACAATATGGAGAAAGTCACCTGCGAAGAGGGAAGCCAGGCGGAATCTGCTTAAGAAATAAACTTTTTGGCTTCTGCATGGCAAATTTTTTCCCAGTATGTACATGTGAATAGTATGCGGAGAGATGTGGAAAGTGCAGTATATTGCAGGGTACTGCAGGAAAGGGTAGGCTTCGTGCATGTTAATGCATAGGCCATTCAAGAGAATACTCAGCGAGTTGTTGACGAGGTTCAGCACTTCGATATACAGAAGGCATTTTACTGTCGACTGATCGTTTTGTTTGTCTTGGATGTACGGTTGAGTAGTTGATACAGCTCAATACAGCTATGATTTGCTGTGCGCGTAACAGTTTGTACAAACATTTATCAGGCTTAATCTTGGTTGGATAGTGCATGATGATGTATGATAATGCATGATGCATGATGGTGCAGGACAGAGTAGGAGGACAGGACAGAGGGGAATGAAGAAGAGAGACAGAGCCGACTGATTGATAACGGGATTTTCCTGGGGTATCCTTATTAACCCCAAAGTACTACCTGTACCCTGAATTAGCCCCTAATATTCCAGATCGTTGCCAATCTCCTCTTGCTCTCCTACCCATGCCGAGGGGACATCTCAAGACTGATAAGAGCTCTGCATACTATCCGGAATGGATGATTCCGGAGACAATACGGCAACCATCTCCGACATTCCTGCCTGTTTATATTCACAGTCTGATGAACGGCAAAACAAATCAGCTGAAGCCTTTAAAGCCTTTTATCTTCCGTCTGCAACCCCTTCAGGAGCCCGGAAGACGGCAGAATACAGAGAAACCCTCCCACAAACACCCATCCGCACAATGGCCGAGGAGAACTCACTCAGCGTGCAAGAGACAAATGCCCTTCGGGAGAAACTCGGGCTGAGGCCCATCCCGGAGCCCCAGGCGGCAAAAGCGGAAGAGCAGCCGGAACTCACTGCCGGCAAGGAGGAAATGAGCTTAGAAGAGACAAACCGCATCCGCGTCTCTCTGGGGCTGAAGCCGATTCCACCCGATTCGGCGGCCGAGACGGCTGCCGAGCCGACTGATTCCGAGGAGGCCAACTGGCAGGAATACGAGAAGAAACAGCAGGCAGTAGCAAAGAACGAACTTCTGCGGCAGAACATCGAAAGGGCAAAAGAAAAGGCCAAGGAAAGGAAACTGGCCGAGGGGAAAAGCATTGCCGAGGAGCTCGGCGACCAAAACGACTCCTCGCTGGCATGGCTGGACTCTATTGGGAAAAAGCCCAAAACACATAAAAAGAAGCCGGAAAGCGGGCCGAGCGGGCCGAGCGAGCCGAAGGCAAAAGCCGCGTATACAGACGAGGATCTCACGGGAATGCGGGTAGAGCACAGAATGTCCGATATACTCGGGGCCGGGGAGGAAGTTGTGCTTGTTCTGAAGGACAAGGAAGTGCTGGATGAAGATGAAAATGACGAGGATGTGCTGGTTTCGGAAGTTCTGCAGCGGAAAAAGAGAGAACAGCGGTTGACGGCCGCAGGGACTGATGGAGTGGGTTCGCAAGATACAGGGGGAAAAGACGCACAGGAGGGGTTTAAAATAGGCGATGCTCTGCCGGAAGAAGAAACGGCAGAAGACGGCTTTATGGACGAAGGAGCCGATATTTTCACTAATGGGGCTCGAAATACTGCGAAAGGGAGGAAAGCAAAGACGAAAATAGCATTGGAAATGGAGCCAAAGTTTATGGACACGGACGATTTCCAGGACGAGATTGACCGGACAATGGCGGCCAGTAATGACTATAAAGAAGTGAAGAAGAGAGCGTTCAAAGTGCGGAAGCCGAAAGGGGATAGAAAGAGCAAAAGCAAAAGTGCGAAACGGAAGCTGGATTTGGGTGAAGATGCAGGGAATGTGCAAATGCCGAAGGACGGCGATGGAGATGTGGAAATGACAAGAGTTGTGTTGGCAGACGAAGATGCCGACTTGTTTGATGAGCAAGCAGAGCTGCACAAAATTCTGGATTTCGAGAGACGGAAAAAGCTGCAAGAACGGAAGAAATCAGTGGAGCCAGAGCCTATTGAGGACGAGACTGCTATTGTGAATAGCGGGCATATAATGCAAACAGTGGAGCTGGAGGAGAATGCCGCAATCGGAGAGGCTCAGGATTTCCTCAGTGCTATTGACGCCAAAGTGCGAGTGAAAGAGGAAGAAGAGAGCAAACCGGACATTGTGCATAGTCGTACAGAGGTGGACGCTGCGATAGCTGTGAAAGTGAAGGAGGAAGAGCCAGATAATGAGAGTATGTCAGTAGTAAAGGAAGCGGAAGTGAAAGCGGAAGTAAAAGCGGAAGTGAAAGCGGAAGTGAAAGCGGAACCTCTGGACGAAGTTCTTGAACCAGTACTGGACGACGAACCCGAAGTGCAAGAGGGACTGGGAGTGACGCTGAATCTGCTGCGGTCCCGGGGGCTGCTGGAAGACCCAGACGAACAAAAGAAGCAGTTCATGAAGCAGCAGCGAGAATGGGAAAGACGGAGGGATCTGGAGAGACTGAAGAGCAGTCTTGAGAGAGATGGGAATGCGAAAACTGGGGCCTTTGGTAAGTCGAATGATAAGGCGGCCGAGCAGGATTCAATCGATACAAAAGAGTTGATTGCCCGGGCAAAGGAAAAATTCAAAAACTACACACCGGAGATTCAGATTGAGTATCGCGACGATAGGGGAAACGTTCTGGGAACCAAAGAAGCCTTCAAACATCTTTCACATCAGTTTCATGGCAAGGGGCCTGGAAACAAGAAGATCGAGAAGATGCTGAAGAAGGAGAAGGAGAAGAAGAAGCAGATGTCTCAAGGGGGGATTCTGTGATAATGTGGGGTATATTTGCTCCGGTGCGATGTCCGCCTGGCCCCTCAAACAAACGAAATAGCATTCAATCTGTATATTATCACTTCCTCGGAGTGGTTATCTTACCACGTGATGTACTAATAGCCACAGCAAATATGATCACATCAACATTTATTCTCTTGAGCAGAGTAAGGTTCCAGGTACGCTGCCACTCGTGGCAGACTCTATCTCAAATAGGCAACTGGCGCCGCTAGTTTGCTGGAAGTTTCATTTGGCAACTAGAAGGTGGGCATCGATACTGTGTTGAATTCCCGTTTTCCTGCTAATTTAAAAGCACATATATGCTGCAGACTGCTTGGAGGATCTCTGAAAAAGTCTGTTATTTTTTTGACGGCTTGAAAAACACTAGTCTCCCGCTTTTTTCACTACTTGACCGGTCTCATCTGCCGTACACCCCCCTCTCCCAACCTCGCTCCAGCCACACTACACAGAGTTTAGCCAGCATGTCGTCCCAATTGAGCAGCCGTTCTTCCTAATTAGTTGATAATCGAAATTTTTTCTTCACTACGCGTAAACCTAAAAAGGAGGCTCTTTTCTGGTTCTCTGCCCGAGGAAACTACATGAAGAAAGGCTGCAAATATCAAAAGTTTTGCAGCTGTAAGTGCTGATGTGGTTTAGAAGACTCCATTTTGCCCTTGTTTTCGTCTGTTGTAACTCTGACCGAGGGTGCTTTCGTTGTGGGTTGATGCTGTTTAGGAATAGCAGAGACATATAAAGAGAAGGGCCCACTGACTCTCGAGATCACCTGAACTACAACAAGGAACTCGAAAGAAAACGGAGTGGAAAACTCGGGAAAGGGCAACCCTACCAACTGGCGTGTCTGTTGAGATATCGACAGAACACCACATACATTCGCTTAGTTGCTGCTCTCTGGGTCCGCCGATACAACTAGTTTGATCTCTGTTTCTGTGAGATTCCTTAGAACTCTCATTGACATCTCAGCCCGATTCTACCTCATTCTTCCTTCTCGACCCCTCTTATCCATCCTTCCAAAATGTACTCGACGACAACCACGCAAACAGAAGTGATCAGTCCGCCTTCGGTACCTTCTGTGAAATTCACCATCTCGTCCACAGGCTCCGACACCATTGAATCTGTCAAACGGTTTGTCCACAACAGAGATCACCATAAACTGTCCTCCAAACTATCAGCACACATTCCGACATTGACACCTGACAGCCTCCCAATCACCACAGAACGACATACTAAGAAGAAAGCCCAATTCGGAGACGCAAAGTATAATGGCTATGTCCATTTCATCCAATCGCTGATTCCTCCTGTGGACTACAAAGTGCTCACACTCTGTTTTCTTTGGTACTTTTGCAGTGCCATAGCCAACAATCTCACCAAGGAAATTCTCAACATATACCCTTTCCCTGTGGCTGTGACAGAGATCCAGTTCCTCCTCTGTGCTCTGTTTACAGGAGCGTTTATCCTCTCAGTTGACACTTTGGGCCTGAGAGACAAATTCCCTGAAGGCTCTATCCCCCGGAGAAACCCCATTACCGGCCGGAGCTCCATAATACCTCCTACTCCTTCAGTTCTCAAGCAGACAGTCCCTATGGGTGCGTTCCAGTTTGTGGGCCACACTACCTCGCATATGGCCACGTCGATTATTCCTGTGGCCACTGTGCATACTGTGAAGTCGCTGTCGCCGATGCTGACTGTACTGTGCTACCGAGTGCTGTTTCGAGTGAGGTACACGAGCACGACATACTGGACGCTTGTGCCTTTGATTATGGGGGTCATTCTTGTGTGTTCGGGTGACAAGGCGCTTTCCTTCACACATTTGAAAGGGCTTTTCTATGCATTCATTGGAGCGTTTATCTTTGTGAGCCAGAATATCTTTGCTAAGAGGATTCTGACATACAAGACAGAGAAGAGCATTCCCATGAACAGGAAAGAGGAAGGAGACAATGCGAAAGAGGAGAGCGAAAAGCTGGATAAAATGACAGTGCTGTTCTACTGCTCCATGATTGGGTTTGTGCTGACGCTGCCGGTATTCCTGACAACAGATCTGCTGAAGCTGTTTCGGGAGGACGTTTCTGTTCCGTATTTCTATTTCCTGTTTAATGGGTTCACGCATTTTGCTCAGTCGCTGGTGGCGTTTCATATTCTGGGGATGATTTCTCCCGTTTCGTATTCGATCGCCAATCTGATGAAGCGGATTGCCGTTATTGGAGTGGCGATATGCTGGAACGCGTCTTCGCTGTCGGCGGTCCAGTCTGTGGGGTTTCTGCTGTGTTTCTTTGGTCTTTACGCATATGACAGATGGAGTGGGAAGCTGGGGGATTAGAGTGTGGAGGGAACTGAGCAGAAATGGGAGAATTCAAAGGCATAATAGGATATAGACGGCTGTAGTTTAGGCCAGCATCACTGCATTCTTTGGCATGTATGGGTACATATTAATGGTAATTCTCGAGGAGACACTTCCAGATCCGTTCAGGGATCTTATGTAGAGAACCACAGTCTTTCAGTTATCACACTATCGTCTCATTAGAGATCAATCGGCATCATCCGCACAATTCGCATCATTCGGCATTAATCGGAATGCACCATCCGAAGCTTAAGTGCATCCGCCGAAATGGGTAGAAAA
>JAKTWI010000654.1:0-11954 GCA_030561065.1 Sporopachydermia cereana | reverse complement strand
CGTTTAATGAAAAGCTGAGCTCCACCCACCGACTGTAGCAGCATTTCCACTGTTGCAAGTGCATAGAAGACATGATTGACACTGAAAAGGAGAGACTTTCTTTTCTGATTGCATCATCAACTCAGGTACTGACTTCATCTCATTGTACAACTCACGAAGTTGGTAAATCTCAAAGGGTATTTAAAATCATACGGTGTTTCAGATCCCAGCATTAGTTTAAGGGAGAAGCTTGCCTTCTTCAGTAGCTTTGCAGAAATTCTCACACAGAGTCTGACTCCAAAGATTAGAATCAGATGTTCCTCTTAATTTCTGCTTGAATGGTGAAGCGACCGTTTCATCTGTGTTTTCAGAAACATTGAGGACAGATCAACCTTATAAAACTATATCAAACAATAGCTGCTTTCAGTGAGATCCCTTTTTACTTCAAGTTTTGCTTTCAATATGGCAGACAGCAAAATGTTAGTCAACTCATCAGCATGCTATCTAGTTTTCCATAGACTTTTGAAGTGATTCGGACACATTTGGCTAAGCCAAAACCCCAAAAGGCTGTAAAATCCAAGTGGCATTGACAGGAACTAAAACATCACTTGGATTGTGACTGGCGCCCGTCAATGACCGTGGAGATTCTCTAGAAAAAAAAAAAGACAGAAGAGTCCCATATGCTGATGAGGCTCTGTCGTCTATCATATTGTTGTATGCTGATTGACCCAGACTCCCTATATAAGCTTGAAAATCATGCATCGTTAGATTCTTTGATTTGTAGCTCTTTCTAGGCAGCAACTCGAGCCCTGAGCCTTTGATTCCTTGGAGTCTCCTGTTTCTTCTTTTCTGTTACAGTCAAACATACTCCGTAATACTCCAGAGACTTTGAACGGAGATTTGTCAATAGTTTGTTCAAGAGCCCTGAGCAGATGCTTTGATGTAGTTCAGCTGGCTACCTCCCCAGCTGGTGTTATTCCTGTAATTTCACTCTTAAGCTTCTTTTCTATTGCTTAGTCCATCATCCGTTACACACAGTGTCGGTCTCCCTTACCGCGATCCTAAGTGCATTGATTTCGATTCTTCGGTATTGAGACTTCAGTAAATATTGGCATGGCCTCACGGTATCTTGACAAGGCTCTAATTAACCCCAAAAGAAATGGCAGAGATTTGTTTTCCCGTCAGGTTCCTGGAAATCTGACTTCTTTGATCAATCTAATGTACTGATATGTTGAAGATATGCCGTTGATTATGATTTAGAGCTGTTATGGCTGAGCCCTCGAGCCTACGCAATAATTCTTGAGCCACGTACAGCTAAGCAAGGAAACTGTTAATAGGTCTCGATACTAAAATATCTCCATATCAGACACGTACTTTTGAAAAGAAATTCAGAGATGTCTACTGCCATAACAAATGATGATCCATTGACTTTAAGGTTTATGTATGCTCTTAGTAAGGTTACTTCTTGCAACCTTATATGGCAACTGGGGCTGTTTGCATTGTCAGGTTATCATACAGGATGACTCAGAGGGTGGCACATAATGTTCTAGGTTATGTAGCGTGTACAGAGATGACCTTATCTGTAATAGACTGTGAAGCCTTTATAACTTATTAAGGGCCTCTGCTCTGCATCTTTATATTAAAACCCTGTCCATGAAAGTCTTGCAAAGAAAACCCTTCTCTTACATAACCCCAAGTGTGGCCTTCATGCATCTTGCCCGTAAATAAACTGTAAATCCCAACCGGGCAGAACCGTTGAAACCCTATTTCTCTCGAGCATAAAGTCGAGCAGAAGTCAGATCGACCCTTGGTTTCTATTACTTGTAATTCTTATTTGAAAGGATGGCAAGAGATCAGTTCTGACAGTGTTAACTCTTTCTGGAATTGTAAATTCGTATAATAGTCAATCTTCTCTTATGCGGATGTCACATGTTCTCTCACACTGACAACATACAGCCTGCTGACTACATAGCAAACAGAATGAAGTCGGCTCTTCCCTCAAGTTCATTTCTCAGCTCAACGATTTTCTTCATCTCCAAGTCCCCGTACAGTCTTTCTAATTCCAGTGTATTCTGGCTGTGATGAAATGTGTTGAAGGTGAGGAAGTGCAGAATGATAAGACGAACGCAGCCTGCCTGTGCCCACAGCCAAAAAACGGGATGGAGTCTGTTCCGAAATGTCCCTATCCCGTATGATGAATTATCTCGGGCTGGAGCAGCCTTTCATATAATGTTTCAAGGTCTGGTCAGGGGGCTAAAAAAAGGGGGATTTCATTGTTGCAAAAGACAGTTGCTGATAATTAGCACTCTGGCTCTATTTAGCTGTGGAAGCAAAGTAAGGAGTAGTAAGGGTCATAGAGGGGAGATAAGGAATTGGGGATTCAGGAATCAGAAATTGAGGAATAGATATTGAAGTACTTTGAAGTGAGGAATTGTTGATTGGGGAATTCGAAGCTGAGTACTCAGAAATTGAGGAGCGCAGAAATTGAGGAGCTTTGAAGCGAGGGATTAGGAATTGGGAAAGTATGGATTGAGAGGTTGTCACATGAGAAACTAGAACTTGGGGAATCAGGAATTGGAGGAATTGGTTGAGAAGCTGAGCATTGAGCACTGAGAAATGAGCAACTGAGCAATCGAGAAAAACGTATGACAGGCAGGAAATAATGCAGAAGCGAAAACACCTGACATCCCTCTATGTTTCAACTGTATCGCCGAGACAGTAGAAATACATGCTAAGAATACAATCTCTCACAATATGCTTTCAGTCTAGGCTGTAATATCCATACAATCAAAAGAAAGCCGCAGACACAACAGTAGATACTGAGTTGCGATTAGTATGTGATTAGTATGCATATATGGTACAGAATATCTACTTAATGCACAATGCACTGAGGCTGAAAATCCGATCAGGAAAACCCAGCCAACACTCGCCTTGACCACATCCAGCCAAAACAGCAAATTAAGGCCCACAGGCAAAAAACCTTCTTCTGACAACATTTGCCAAGAATATAAGAAACCCCAACCCCACATAGCAGTTAAGCCATAACTATGCCGCCCCTTCTTCCTCTAAATCCTCTAAATCATCTCAAAAACCCCTCCTCACTGCTTCTGAGCTCCTTTCAATTTACACGTCGCCAAAATCTCCAGAGCCGTCGGCAGCTCCACTCGGGGCAGCCCGCCAATCACCCGCAGACTACTCAACAGCCGCGGCTCCAACGCCTCAGTATCATACATGGCCAAACCACCACTCTCATTAATCCTCTTTTCAATGTTCACCAAACTGATCCAACCAGGGAACTCCTCGTCATCCTCCACTTTACCCAGCCACTGGGAACCAGCAATAGAAATCGGCAGCCGCAGCACATTCTGAATCTTCGGCACGAAAAACGGAGCATCAAACTTAGGCGGGAACAAATGGTCCAGTTCTTTATGTTTCCCCTGCACAAACAGCTCCAGCACCCGTTTTGTCGCCACCCGGAATATCCGCTCCGCTATCGACCACTGGCAGAATACCGGCATGGGCGGCAAGTCCTGCAGCAGCTCAATTGTCGTGCTGAGCAGCTCCGACTGGGGCGGCGGGTGCGGGTCAATGAGGGACGTGATGGATTTTACCACCGGCACTCCCACCAGGTATTTCGGGATTGTGGGACCTTCGCTGGCCACCGTTTCTATAGAATAGGCCGCTGTGGAGTTCGTGGCAATGACGGAAGGGTACGAAGGCTGCAGGCTGAATGTCCGGAACGGCGAGCTTTCCATCTGGCTCCGCACCACAGGGTGAATGCCGCATTTGGAGTTGGGCCGGGGGAAAGACGTGTCGAGATTAATAGTGCTGCCGGGTTTGGGATTAAAGTTAGAGTGGGCGGAAGACTGCGGGGGCGGCAACACGTGACCGTCCCCTGTGGGAGTGTTTGTACTGTTTGTACTGGAGACGTTCCGGACGTTTCCCTCCGCAGACGGCTGGGCGTACAGAGCGATGGCCTTTGCGTGGTCGCTCACTCGCTGCACCATCAGCTCCTGGAACGGCTGATCGGCGTTTCCCGAACCCCGAGAATGGCCCATGTCATTCGGCATACCATTCGGCACACCGTTCGGTATACCGTTCGGCATATCGGCTTTTGCCTTGGCAACAGCATTGTCCCATCCGGTGATATGCCGCGTGCCGGCCTGTCCGACCCCGACCATCGGCACCTGTCCCGAGCCGAGCCGACCAAACACGGACATGTCCACCTGCTGTCCGAGCTGGTTCAGAGAGTCGTTCGACCCGCTGTACCAGTTCTGGCTCAGCGTGGAAAGCACATTGTGGTCTATCGCCGTCTCGGCAGGTGGCGCAGCCGGTGGCTCGGCCCCGGCATCGGCAGGCGGCCGGCTGTATATGTTGTGCTGGATGGCGGAAGCCAGATGCCGGGAACACGGGTTCGGCGTCCACCAGTAGGAGGACTTGTCGTCGTCCCCAGAAGCGTCTTCCGACGGATTGTGGGGCCGAGCCTCCCCGGCAGGGATATAATGTGGCTGCGGGGGCTGTGGGGCCTGCTGCGCCCCCGGAGGCTCATGCTGTAAGTGGGAAGACGGGTGGGGCAGCATACTGTGGATATGGGGCAGAGATCTCGGCCCGTTCGGCCCATTCGGCCCGTTGGAACGGAACGGCCCGTTGGCCCCGGTTTCGGCCGGAATGTTCCCCGCCGGAGTTTTGCCCTCCGGCTCCTGCGCCTCAACGGCATACTGCAGCTCAAACTCGTTCAGCGACTGATGGGGCCCAACCTCTAAGAAGTTCTGGCTCTGTTTGATACATTGCCCGATTCGGCTGCCCAGAGAACTCAGAGCCTGCATGATCTCCGGGTTGTTTTCCCTAACCGCCAGCCCTACGCTGGCCTCGTAGAACTCGGAGAAAAGGCTTTCGATCTCCGCTATTGTGGCTGACAGATGCCGCGTCCGTTTCCGGTAGTATTCGGTGGCGGACTCTTTCTTCATGCGGTAAGTGCGCTGGGCGTTGCGGATCTGTTCCCGGCGCTTTTCCGAGTATTTCTTGTCGGATTCGTTCGACCGCGGCCGGCCGTGCGGGGGTTTTTTGCCGTCCCGGGCTGCCGCGTCCTGTGGGCCCTTCGGCACTTTTCGGCCATTAGAATCCCGAAGTGGCGAAGCTTCCCGTTTCACACCGGCAGCGGAACTTCCCGGTGTCCCCTTAGCCGACGCGTCGCTGGGGGCTTCAGAAGACATCGGAGAAGCCGAGACGTCGCTTTTGTCAGTGCTGGATGTGGCGGCGGTCATACTGAGACGGGAAGCGAGTCATTTGTTGTGGGGCGTTTTGATGCTGGAAGTGGGGTTATTGAGAAGAAGGGAGAAGGAGGAGAAAGCAGTGAATGAGAGAGGGAAGGAAGGAAATCGGCCAGTCGGTTGGCCAGTCGGTTGGCTAGTCGGCCGGTTGAAAAACAGATGGGGTCGTGGGAATGACGCTGAGAAGGATATTTTGAATGATTTGTGTTTGTTGTGATTCTATGCGGAGCCGGAGGATTCAGAAACTGAAGAGCCGAAAGGCTGAAGAAGCTGAAAAAATAAAAAGACTGAAAGTCTGAAAAGACTCAGAAGACTGAAAGAACGGCAAGTCTGAAATCACACAGAGTATTAACCACCTCCAGCTATTACTCCTCTCAATGACTGACGCCGGAAATGCTTCTCCAATCCGGTCTGACAGCCACCCAGAGGGTTTCACTCCACTCGTCGCCAAGATGCATCAAACGTCTGTTGCTGTGAACATCCGTCAGAACATATCTCTGTTTTTCTCCCAGTGTTGTGCTTACTGTTATTGTTCGTATAATCACTGTAGTCTGCTGAGCTCTCCAGTAGTGATGGAAAGAAATCAAAGAAAACTGCAAGCAGCGGTTTCGCTGCAGACGGAGATTTTTCAATGCGGGTCTTCCGTACACATAAGGTTGCCCATGTCATGCATAACCTCCTAAACTATATTTTGGCAGCTGGGCCCAGAGCACCGGAGCTGAAGAAGAGAAGTTGGGATTGGTAGGGTAGAAGCAAAAGGAGTAAGGAATAATGGAAAAGGAGAGAAGGAGGGATTGTTCAGGGAGTGTTTTGATTAGAAACACAATGCTACTGATTGTATGTCAAAGTTGCTTAGGATGTGTGGAGATGGAGGTGGGGTGGGCAGTCTGTGGGTAAGGTACGGAATGAATGCCCTAGAAGGGGTGATGGTGGGTGGTGATATGGGATGATGTAGTGAGAAGGAAAGATAATCCGGAGCGTCCTAGCAGCGCTCCATCGGTAAAACACTTCCGATGATTCATTTTCAGGTACCAACGGTGGCTTGGCATTGTTTGACATATGTAGTGTTTGTTCCGGCCCGCAGCTTTCAATCGACAGAATATGCCTTACAGGCCCTTTGATAAGATATGCGCTCCATCTGCAGCCGATGATAATCTCTCTGGACCCTAGATGATTGCTCCGAAACGTCAGTACATGCAATACAGGAAGCTATGTTCACAGTGCGTATTCCCTCTATGTTGAAGTGAACGTATCTGAAGGAATGACTTACGTATCAATGAATTGGAGAGAATAATGAAGCGGTATAACGGCCCCCGGGATAACACCGGAATCACAACCCACGCAGACAGGCCAGCAGGTAATCATTAGAGTTCGGCTCGGACAATTCTCATTTCCATTTCGGGACAAGGTTTGCCATTCTGAGCTCGCCGTTGTAGGGCCCACTATACATAACCACTTCCTAATCGAGAGAGAATATCAGTTAGAACCAGACTTTGTCCGATGCGTACTCAACGTGCATCTCACGGGGAAGTAGCGAGGAAAGACATGTTATGCCATAAGAGTGGAACTGCAAGCAGACTTTGATGTTTGCTTGCACAGATTCTCACAATATAGTTAGTGAACAGAAGGCTTTGTCTCTCCGTTATACCTCATTTCTATCACATCAGCTACATCCAGCGTGTCGTCAGTACTGTCAAATGTTTAGGTTTCTGTATACGCAAAGCTGGCGAAACGTTAAACAATATCAGCATGTGCAAGTCTTCAGACACCCCTACGCAGTGGCTCGTTTGCCTGGGGCGGATGTGCCGAGGATTATAAGCGGCGGTGCCTGAATATTCTTATATTCTTCCGCATTGAAACTAAAATGTGACTCACGGCGTCCAATATGAAGTTTCAATAGGCGCATCTGCGTATTATGATATGCCTCGCGGAATTACTGATACACCTCATCTCGCTTTATATGCTCTCCGATGGAGTTGCCCATTGCAGCCTCAAGGACATTCGCTCTCCATTCCTTCACGCGCACATGTCAACAGTTCCCATTCGTGCATTCGTGCTGCCCCCTGGCAAAATCTGCGGCTACGGCTGCTCTCCAAAAAGCTTATCACCCTTTCCCTTCCAACTCCGACGCGGCTGACACGGCTGGCGGCACATCCGACATGATCTCTCAATCCGAGCCAATGCTAACTGTCTTGCGCCCCCCCCCCCACCTGAGAAGTCGGCCGGGTAACAACCAGCCAAATGTTTGTTTGCTCCACAATAATGAGAGTTGTTTGATTATTCATTATAGCTCAATGATAATGAGAGATGAGAATGGATGAATGAATAAAAAAAGGCTACGCGGAAGGATTGGACAAATACGGCACATGATAATCAGTATGATTGTTTGCTGGTGAAGTTTGCGAGTGTTTGGATGTTTGGTTGCAGGTTGTGGCTTGCAGAGTTATGAGATAACTGACCCCGGAAACCGGAAGCCTGGAAAGGAGATATGAGGATCGGTTGGAGGCGCCTAATATACTATAGACCATTGACTGTTCATATATATGTGACTGCAAGAGGTCCTGTTGGCTGCTGAAGTTTGGGAACACGCTTGTTAGGTTAAGGGTGTTTTTGCGAGTTCCACACCTGCGAGCGCTACCCCATCAGCGCTATGGTGGGCGGGTCCAGTCTGTCGCGGGACATCACGTCCAGTCTGCTGGCTGATTCTGATGCGGAATTGCATAATGGAGACAAGTTTGGTGACGAGCCGAGCGGCTTTGGAGGCGACCTGATGGAGCTTCTCACCCCGCCAAAGGAGGTCAGAGATGTCTGGATGTCCTCCGACTACTCAAAGCTGTATAATCTGGCGCGTCTGATACTGCGGAAAGAGCTGTGGAGGCCGTATCTCACGCTGCAGGAGTTTGAGATCTTCAGGCTTGTACTGGCGATGGACGACTATGACGTGTGGAAGGATCTGCTGGACGGCAAGCTGATGTTTGTGTTCTACCAGGAGCCCAAACAGTCGGGGATGGTGCATCCCAATGCCGATTCGGGCCGTTCAGCGCTGAACAGCACCTCGGAAGGCACGCCGGCGGACGAATGGGCCGAAGAGTCTTCTGCCGTGCCGGGGACGTCAGCGGAACCGGAATCGGAACTATACCGTGCCAGAACTTTGTCTGTCCCAGCAGAACAGGACCCCAATACGTTATCTGGCTTACATTTGGGGTCAAAAGAGGCATTGATGAAAACCACAAATCTGTATGCCGATCCGGTACAGCTTTCGTTCAAGCTGAGGTACATGATGTACGAAAAGTCACTGGATGTGATCTTCCCCGATGTACTATACGACAAAAATTTGGATGTGATTGCTCATGAGAAGGGTCTTTTGTCTGGACTTGGGGATTTGTCCACTTTCCACATTGCCGGAGAAGAGGAGGACGTGGTGGAAAGGAAAAAGCAGCTGATTGACTATCGGGAGCTGACTAAACCACACCAATTTGCATCGCAGGACAGTCAAAAAGACCGGAAAGACACTTCCGCTTCTCCGAAGGCTGCCAACGGAGAATCGTCTGTGGGCCCCGCAAAGCCTCTAGGGCGCACAACTAGAGATGATGAAGACGATGATGATTACGATGAAGATGATAATGAAAGCAATGAAGAACAAAAAGTAAACGGAGCGAACTCGGACGTCTCTGCCAATCAGAATGTGCATTCCAACCCACAGAACAATGGAAACACAATATCAACACAGGGAGCAGAGGGGGAAATACAAACAGCTGAGGATGGCCAACAGGGATATGTGGCTCAGGGTCTGGAATCCATTCCAAAGGAGGGCGTGTTTATAGACTCTGACAGCCAGAACCGGTATCTCAAAGTCCGAGTGAGAAACCCGACCCCAGGAGAAATCAAGAAGCATGAAGATAGCGTTAAGAGAACACTGGGGAACCTATTTCATGGATACGAGTTTGATAAGGAGAGCATACTGAAACGGAAACAGCTCGAAGCGTCGGACCGTCAAATGGATAGCGAAACGGAAGATATGAAACTGGGATCGATTAATCTCGGTGCTGCCAATCTCAGTCTAAAACATCTGCTGTCCTCCATTGAAGAGAAAAGAGATGCTTTGGGGATGACAGACACGGAGTTGAAGAATCTCATTCTGGACGTCCGGAAGAACCGCTCAAAGTGGGCCAGTGACGAGAAAATAGGTCAGGAGGAGCTGTATGAAGCGGCCGAAAAGGTTGTTTTGGAGCTCAGAGGATATACCGAGCATTCAACAGCATTTCTCAACAAGGTCAGCAAGAGGGACGCTCCGAACTACTTCAACATCATCAAGCATCCCATGGATCTGAACACAGTGATGAAGAAACTGAAGAACTTCCAGTATAAAAGCAAAAAGGAGTTTGTTGATGATTTGATGCTCATCTGGCAGAACTGCCTCACTTACAACTCTGATCCCAAACATTTCCTGAGAGCTCATGCAATTGCCATGCAGAAGAAAACTCTAACTCTGATTCCCCTGATCCCTGATATAGTTGTTAGAGACAAGTCGGAGCTGGCAAACGACAATGCCACGCCCGGCCCTGATGACAAGGAGGATACCAGTGACGAACGGCCCAGCAAAAAACACTCAAACTTCGGTATGCGGGGCACGAAGTCGCGCAAAGGCGAAGGACATAAAAGCAAAAAGAGAAAACAGGATGACGGCACTCCGGCGCCCGATACTTCCACGACTGGCCAAAAATCCGACACAAACGGAACCACAGTGGAAAACAGCACTGCAAACACATCTGCCAGCACAAATGTAAACAACACACCTCATCCCGACTCTCCAGAGCCGACAGAGTCGGAGGAGGTCAACCCCCTCAACGAAACGGAAGAGGAACGCGAAGGCGCGGAAAAGGATCTGTATGTGCAAACCTGGAAGAACTTGACAGGAAAGGCACGAGCAACTCTGAGTATTGAGCGAGGCCAACGGTTCGAGCAGGATCGAATCCAGGCAGAGTCCAATGCCCTTTTGACTCAGACAGAGAGATTGGCCGAGCTCCAGAAATTGGAAAACCCTCGGAATATGGAGTTGGTGTTTGCTAATCTGGACGAGTCTGCCTCCGATCACCGGCCAGCTATTTTTGCATACAGTCGGCGGAGACCAGAGTTTAGCAGCTCTGGCTCCTCGAAACGAGGCAGATCAATGCTGCTAGACTCTATTAAAACTTCTGACTCAGAGACCAATGGGGCCGACAACTTAATGGAGGAATATGAGGCTGGGCCTTTTGTTCCTGCGGTTCCTGCCATAGGAGAAGATCCCAATCATGACGATGATGCGATGGTGGCAGAGTTTATGAGCAGCGAGGCGAGCAAGAAACGTTCATCCTTTGCCGCCCCCTCTAAGGGCCTGAACATAAAAATCAATGACAATATCAGAGAAATTCAGGAGATTCGGAAGATATGTCATAAGATATGGGTGCTACGGCAGATGCAGACTCAGGCGTTTGTCCATCAAAACCAGCTCACTCCCTATGAGCCGGAAAAGATTGAAGATTCAGATATCGATTTGGAGTCTAAGCTGCCGAACCGCGATATGTATAATGACCAGGTTGCCCGGGTGGCTATGGCCAAAGTGACTTCGAAACTGGCGATGCATAAGGGGTTTGAATCTACTGATCCTTTTGTCGTGAATTCACTGGCTGACATTGCCTGTGATTATATGACAAAGCTTGGGCGAGCTATGCAGGTTCAAATTGAGGGGCAAGGCGCTCATCGGATCAACAATCAGAAGCGCTCGTTGGAGAAGATGCTTCTTTTGGCTTTGGCTGAAAGTGGCATCTCAGGGCCGGATGTTCTCGATATGTATGTCGAGGAGGATATTCTTCGATTTGGGACCAAGCTGCAAGAGCACCGAAAGAAGCTGTCTTCATTTCTTGCAGATTTGTTGCGGCCGGGCTTCCAGTTGTACACTGACAGTGCCTTCAGTGACAATAGCGAGCAGTTCATCAGTGGTGATTTCTCGGAGGAGTTGGGCGAGGACTTCTTTGGATTCAAAGAGCTGGGTCTGGACAAGGAGTTCAATCTGCTCACAAGTTCAGTCCCGTTGCATTTGCTGCACTCCAGAATGAACAACTCGTTCAACTTTTTTCAAGGAAACAACCGTGGATCCACAAAGTATAAGGCTGACGAGCTGTCGGAGTATCCTAAGCTGGATATGAATATTGCCGAAAAGCAGATTGCACTGATTCGTCCATTCCTGATCCACAGAGTTGAGGTTTACAACAACCAATCGAAATATGCCAACTCCATGAACAACGCTATTGCTAACATGGGGCCTGGAAACGCTCCAAAGGTTTTAGCATACAGTGATGTATGGGCTTTAGACGATGACGATTTGTCTGTAAAGCAACGCAATCAACGGCCAAAACTGCCCCCTACAGGGAAGATCATGGGAGTGAAGCGGAAACTGATTTCTAAGGGGTTCTTTCTGTCCTCTGAGCAACCGAATGGCACATCAAACAACAACCCTTCATTGGTCATCGGTGCGCCTGAGACTTCGAAGGTGAAAATGGAGGAGTGAGGTTTGACAGAATTCAGGAATCGATCACGACCGGATCTGTCGTTGGTAAGACTTACACGGAACTATAGGAGGCGGCGGCTTTGAGGCTTTTTCATATCTGTGTACCATACATAAGTACTCATGACTGTGCAGGCGAATATACGAGCAGGTTACAAACC
>JAKTWI010000653.1:0-11980 GCA_030561065.1 Sporopachydermia cereana | reverse complement strand
GGTTTAGTTGTCATTCTAGATCAATAAACTCATGTACGCATTCGGCACATTTAACCGTCTCGAACTTGTTTCATGATTGTTGATGATGTGATCATTAATTCCACATTCAGGACTCAACACTTTTTGCCGGCTGCTGTGGGGATCCAAAAAGTCATGTGGACATCGCGTCTCAGCCCGTTCGGATCAGTTGCAAGCCGCAGCACAATGCAGCACACTGCAGCACACTGCAGCACACTGCAGGTTACATGCACTGCAAGGCCCAGGAGTTTCTTCAGTCCAGTGGGTAACCCTGGCTCTCATTCAACAGATTTAGTTTATCAAAAAGCCTAGCATTATATCAGGATGTAATAAGTAGCAGAAAGTTGAGCTTATAGCTTTTTTATGTCATTTTCTGCACCCCTTTCTTCATTCTTTTGAGCGGCCGTCTTTCCGTCTTTCTTTCTTCCTGCATTTTTTACGCTCCACTATGCACAAATTCTTCCACCTGCATTTTTCTGCAGGAAGTCCCGCTTAGCTCCCGGCTTCTCCCAACGGCCCTTCCGCTTTCCTTTCCGCTTTGCTTCCGCCCTCCTCCGCTGTACCCCGCATTGCCCTGCTCAGCCTATTCTGTTTTTGCATCTTCTCCCCGGCTAAGCCTTCCAGACCTCTAGACAACTCAACCCGCCACCAAAGCTATCGCGCTCAGCCACCAAAAACACCTAAACCAGCATCCGACGCGCTGCCATCACATCCGCTTCTCTTCCGCTTTTCATCCGACTATCTACAACTCCAGCGGCACACAACGGAAGAAACGAACATACCAATGCAGCTCTACAAGGCAAACTGACAGCAGTTTCGCCCCGTCTTCTTATCAACCCTCTGCTGAAAATGCCCTACAAACATTCTGCAAAATGCCCTACAATATAGCGTAAGTAGCAGACATGTTGGGGATTTGAGAAGGAGTTTGTTGTGAGCAAATTAGGATGAGTTTTGGGTATCAAACTGGCTCATCGTTTACTATCGGGGAATTCATTGGATAGGAAACACAGGATGAAAGCGGCAGCAGCCGGCGTTCACCCGCTATCTGTTGCTGCCAACAGTGGCTTGTTTTGATTACCTGCGTTACCTCAATCCTTCGAATACTCTGATTTCTTTGGTTACTTCTGTTGCTACTGGATTGTCCTTTGGTTGGACCTGTTTGGTTTTCACTCCCCCCAGTTTCCGCTGTTGCTTCGGTTTATCAAATCTGTTTTTGTTTATCAAATCTGTTTTCGTTTATTTCAGTTCTTTTGCTTTACTTTGTCTCAATACCCCTTTGCTTAATCTTACTCCTCTGGTTCCATTTGTTGCTTCTGCTTCTCTCTCACATTTCTCTCTCTCCCACCTCCCCTTTCTTTTTCCCGTTTATCGTTTCTCTCATTCACAGCAACTCACTTGCTAACATTTGCCGACTTTTGTTGGATTTCCGCTTCTCAGAATGGTGTCGGATTTCTTCTATCCGCAGCCGGGAGGTGTGGAGTTGCATGTCTACCAGCTGTCCCAAGTAAGTAATGAAATGTGGTTTTGCTGCTGAAGGAGTTGGCAGGAGTTACAGGAGTTTGCAGAAGTACGACTTTACAGAGTTCGGCAGTGCTCGGAAGAGAGACGGGTTGAATGCCGATGGCATCCAATGGCATCCGAAGGGACCCGATGATCCGATGGTATTCGAAGGGGAATAAACCGATCCGACAGGAAGGCCGGGATGCTGTTGGCTGAATTGAGAAACTGAGCGAAAGTGGAGAGAATAGGCGAATTGGAACGGGAGTGAAAAAACAATTGGGGAAAATGAGAAGAGAGAATTGCAGGGAAAGACAAGCATTAAATGGGAGTACACTGCAAGTCGGCAATGAGAACGGAAACGGAATAACGGATATACCAAGGCGGAACAGCGTTTTTCAGCCGAATGTGAAACTGGAAGGGAAATCGGAACGGAAGATGGCCGGAACAGAATGCCGGAACGGGAAATTTCGGAAGAAAAAGGAAAACATCCGAGATGAGAGCCGAAGTGAGACCTAAAGTGCGGAAGCGCGGGAAGGCAGGAAACGGAAACGAAATAGGGAAACGACCAGACGGAGACAAACGCAAAAGACAAACGCAAACGCTGAACTCTTTCAAGCCGATTGTGGCACTTCGGAAGGACCTTGTCGGATGAAGGCGGCTCAGTCGGCACTGCATGGAGGGACTGCCCGGGACTCCCGAGAGTCAACGGTCAGTTGGCTCAGTTGCTTTGCACCGGTTTAGTATTCTTTTGCCGCTTCCGGGAGAATCACGGCATATGTTTCCTGATTTTGCCGCTGAGCCTACGCAATGAGGCTCGGCATTTCTTCGTTTATGTGTCATCCTTGAATCGGCATTTGCTTCGGTCTCAGCTGTGTCTCAGCTCGGTCTCAGCTCGGTCTCAGCTTACAACAAAACCGACCCGGTTTGGCGATTCTTGCTATTCCTGCCTTCCCCGTTGCGCTTTTGTTTGGGTGTCGGCCTCGGCTTCGGCATAAGGGCAATTTTTAGCTTTCTCTCGGCTTTTCTTAGGCTTCGTCTCGGCATCGTTTCTGGTTCGGTTGGGCTTTGGCTCGGCTGGGGAAGCCCTTCCGTCTCGGCTTCGGCTTCCGCTCCGACACCGCGTTTACATAGGCTCGGCTTTGTCTTCCGTTTGGTGGCTTCGGCTTCGGTCTCCCTCTCGGCTCTGCTTCCGTCTCTGCTTTGTCTCGGCTATGCCTTACCTTCGGCTCATTTCGGCTCCGTTCGGCTATGCCTTGTCTCCGTTCGGCTCCATTCAGCCTGGTTTGCCCCACTTTGCCCCGCGTTGCCCCGCGTTGCACCGCGTTGCCCCGCTACCCCGCTTCGACTCCGTTCGGCTTTGTACGATTTCGGCAGCGCTCTGATTTGCCTTGGATCCGATCGGTTCGGCAATAGGCTCACTTCCGCTTCGCCTCGCCTTGCCTCTTCTTCCCTATTCCGCCCTCGCTTGGCTCCGCTCTGCTTCGTTCGGCTCCGCTTTGGTCCGCTTCGGTCAGCAGCTCGGCTCGGCTCCGCTCGCTTCGGTTCGGTTTGGTGCGGCTCCGTTCTGCTCTGCCTCATTTCCGATTCCGCTTGGCTTCGCCTTCTTATCCTCGGCTCCGCTCCGGTTTGCTCGGCTCGGTTCCGTTCGGTTCCGTTCGGCTCCGCTCGGCTCCGCTTCGCTCCGCATCTTCCGCTCTCTCCGTCTTGCCTCCGCTCCGCTTCGCTCCGTTCCGCTTTGCCTTCATCTGCTCGGCTCGGCTCTGCTCGGCTTGTTCGGCTCCGTTCGGCTCCGCCTCACTTCGCCTCACTGCGCCTCACTTTGCCTCGCTTATACTAACCCCCAGAACCTCCGCTCGCTCGGCCACTCCGTCGTCATCATCACCCACGCCTACGGCGACCGCACCGGCGTCCGCATCCTCACCAACGGCCTCAAAGTATACTACATCCCTTTCCTCGTCCTTTACCGCCAGTCCTCCTTCCCTTCCGTCTTCTCCGCTTTCCCCATCCTCCGGCACATTTTCATCCGCGAGTCCATCCAAATCGTCCACGGCCACGGCAGCCTTTCGTCCCTCTGCCACGAGGCCATTCTGCATGCCCGAACTATGGGTCTCCCTACGGTATTCACTGACCATTCACTGTTCGGCTTTAACGACACGGGCAGCATTCTGACCAACAAGCTGATGAAGTTTACGTTATCAGATATTGGTCACGTGATATGCGTGTCGCACACGTGCAAGGAGAACACGGTTCTGCGGGCGTCGCTGGACCCGCAGATGGTGTCGGTGATTCCGAATGCGGTAGTGGCGGCCGACTTCCGGCCCGACCCGGCCCGCGCGGGGTCCCGCGTGACGATTGTGGTAATCTCGCGGCTGTACCCAAACAAGGGGGCCGATCTGCTTACGGCAATAATCCCGCGCATATGCCGAACGCATCCGTCGGTTCGGTTTGTGATCGCCGGCGACGGCCCGCGGTTTATCAATTTGGAGCAAATGCGGGAGCGGCACCGGCTGCAGGACCGCGTGCAGCTGATCGGCAGCATTCGGCACGAGGAGGTGCGGGATGTGATGACGCAGGGCCACATATACCTGCATCCGACACTGACGGAGGCCTTCGGCACGGTTTTGTGTGAGGCGGCTTCCTGCGGGCTGCTTGTGGTGACGACGGCGGTGGGGGGAATTCCCGAGGTTTTGCCGTCTCACATGACTGTGTTTGCGCCGCCGGCGGTTGATGCGCTTGTGGCGGCCACTTTGCGGGCCATTGAGATGATTGAGCACAAAGAGGTGGACACGTCTGTGTTCCACGATGAGGTGCGCGTTATGTACAACTGGCGGAACGTTGCCGAGCGTACGGAGCTGGTGTACGAAGCGGTGCGGCGGGGTCGGCGGGACGTGCCGCTTGTGGAGCGGCTGGCCAAGTACTATGGGTGCGGGGCGTGGGCGGGCAAGCTGTTTGTGCTGTGTGTGGTGGCGGATATATTGCTGTATTGGGTGCTGGAGTGGTGGTGGCCCCGCGCGGGGATCGACCGGGTGAGGAAGTGGCCGAGGAGGAGGGGTGGGAAAGCCGAGGTGTGTGGGGAGGGGGAGGGGGAGGGGGAGGGGTAGGAGGGGCAGTGATGGATTAGGAAGGTGGGGGAGGGGTAGTGATGGATTAGGAAGGTGGGGTTGGTATGGGGAAGAGGTGGGGCAATGGAGTAGTGTGGAACGTGCTCGGGAGGTGAGGGGTGGAAAGGGGTTGTCTCGGGTATGCGGATGATTTAGCCGGAAGCGGGAAGAAGCCGAGCCTCATAGTGAAACCGCGAGAGAACGGAGAAATGATATACTTTTGGGACAGAACTAGGCCTGTCCTACCCCTCCTTACCCCTCCTTACCCCTCCTTACCCCTCCTAATGCGTCCGTCAAAGGGAACAAAGTCCTTGCCGCCAGCTCCATCGGTGCCATCAAAAGCACTGAATCATCATATCCTACCCATATTGGGCAACTTGTCAAAAGGAGTTGCAACACCAACTGCCGAACGGTACAAAACTCCGCCTGCCGAGCCTTCCGACTCGGAACTTCCGAAACAGGAAACAGCCTAGGGGTTCGGGATTTCGAGAGGGGAGACATCCGAGATTTTCGGTGAGTCTTATCATGCGAACCCCGCATTTTGCCCAATATCCGACAACATTTGTTCATGCGGCACAAACAAAACATCGCTATTTCGAAACTCTGCCACCTCCGCCACATCCGAATCTTCCAACTACCGCCGGAGTTCATCCCGAGACTTTCCGAGTTAGGCAACTGCGCCTCATCCGCCATTTCCACCTCCCGCATGCCCGGCTGTCAAGGAGAATGCCAAAAATACTCCGCCTCTTAACCCGCCTACCCCGCCTACCCCACCACTTACTCCGCCCACTTACCCCTCCAAATCAACGCGGCCCCGCGGGGGATACATCCGACAGCGAAAATGCCGAGAGGTGCCCAATGCGTCATCTCCATTCCGCACAGCTTGCATCCG
The DNA here is from genome assembly GCA_030561065.1 of Sporopachydermia cereana. Classification (NCBI taxonomy): domain Eukaryota; kingdom Fungi; phylum Ascomycota; class Sporopachydermiomycetes; order Sporopachydermiales; family Sporopachydermiaceae; genus Sporopachydermia; species Sporopachydermia cereana. The sequence goes on along the minus strand of JAKTWI010000653.1, from coordinate 6,469 downwards.
AGCTCCGAAGTTCCCATATAGGACAGACGGAGTCAGCTGCAGTGGCTGAAAGCAGTCTCTTCATGAATAGGTGAAACGACGAAAAGGACGAAAGAGATTAGAATGGACCAAAAGGATGAAAAGGGAAACTGAATAAGAAATGACGAATCGGTGGAGAATCACTCAGAAACTCTGAATATAAAGCCATGATTGCCGTAAAACATATAGGAGCAATGGAAATAAAAAGGATTTTGGGTCGTTGAAGAACAAGTGCGGCAACTTTCGCAGAATTGCAAAAAATGCAGTAAATCCCGAAGGAAGACGAACGAACTAATGATTGACGAAATCAGAATAGCTGAATAGTTGAAGATGGCAATTTGCGATTGGCAGTTCGGAGATGTTCACTATAAGGAAGAATAAGATGAAGAGTGGAGATAATATGTCATGGTACCATATAAGAGGAAACCGACATTCAAATGATGGAAAGACCAATGCGGTTTGATAATGTTCAGACTGCATCTGCTGCTATGGATTTTCTGTAGTTTGTCAGCGGATTGGATTGGAGAAATGATGGTGAGAGGATTGTAAAAGGGTTGTTGAATGGCGTTAAGTTAGTATTGAAATAATCAACACCTTGGGGGTATCGGCTGTTGCTTACCGTAGCTGATGTCTCGTCAGGACTGGCAGGATTGTCAGTATTGTCGGTCTCTTCAGTCATTTCGGTACTTTCAGTGCTTTCAGTTATTTCAGTACTTTCAGCCATTTCGGTCATTTCGGTGCTGTCAGCTCTTTCACTTCTTTCAGTACTTTCGGTTCTTTTAGTATCTTCGGAATTTTTGGTCTTTCAAGCTTCTGGGTATTTTCGGCTCTTTCATTCCCTCCAGTCTTTTTAGTCCTTTTAAGCCTATTTAGTCCTTCTAATCCGCTCATTCCTTTTAAGCCTTTCAGCCCTCTCAGTCCTTTCAGCCCCCTCTCTTTTTACTTCTCTCAATTCTTTCAGTCCTTTCAGTCCTCTCAGTCCTTTTACTCCTTCCAGTCCTACCAGCCTTCAACCCTTCTGTCTAAACAAGTTTTCCGCCCATTTGGCTCCCATTGCTGTCTCATCCCATCCACATAACTGACTTCCGACTAGATAGCCATCTTAACCCGCATGACTATCCCAAAATGCCATCCCGAAATCTCATCCCATTCATCTCATCCAATTCACTCAACAAAGCCGCTGGGACTTTCGATGTCCTATTTGCATTTCGGCCCGAAATAAAAATCCTGATACTGTTTTGCTTCCAATTGCCGACACACAGTGAACTTCCAGTCACAGCTTAAGTCTCTTCAGGTAGTGAGAACATACATTGCAGACATTGCAGACATTCCAGACAATGCAGACAATGCAATCTGAAGTGATCACCAAATATTGTAAGACTGCTGAGGTCACTGAGTCGTTTGGACAAGCTGAGTATTTCCAGGAGTATCAGAGATTCTCAATAGCAAAAAAGCAGCCAGTGTTCCCACAATTCTCTTGAAGTCATGATAGTTTCTTCTAGGTTTAGCTATTTGTAGAAGTTTGCTTACCTCCCACCTCCCACCTCCCACCTCCCACTTCTCATTTCCTTCACAACTCCTCGGTGTGTAGATTGATGGTAGCGGAACTGTCCTGAATTGCGTATGACAGTTTGGCCACCTTCTCGGCTACTGTCGGGTAAGCAGCAGGGGAACAGCGGGGGAATAGCGGCGGGAAATAAATAAACTCCGGCGGCCGGCGGAACTGCGGTTTCCGATGGTGAATAAACAATGGGTCATATTACAGTACAATGTCCGACAATACCGCACATTACCGCACATTACCCCGCATTACCCCGCATTACCCCACATTACCCCACATTACCCCACAATACTCCACATAACCCACATTGTCCCACATTGTCCCACCTGCCCCACCTCCTTCACCCCGCACTTCCCCAAATTAGCCCCCCTACCCCTCACTGCAGCCACACCTGCAGACTTGCCACCTCCTCTTTCCATTTAGCCGCCAGCACGCAGTCCGCCCGCTCCCGTTTGCACCACTGCCGCCGCCCGTTCCGCAGCCGCGGCGCCACCTCCACCACATGCGCCTCCTGCGCCACCCGCTGCAGCCGAGCCAGTGCCCCGCACAGCCCCGCATCGGGCAACTCCGAGCCCTTCCGCCCCACTGAGAAAGCCGCGTCCAGCGGGGCTAACCCCTCCAACCCAGCATACCCCGCATACCCCGCCTGCCCCGCCTGCCCCGCCCGAGCGCTCAGATACCCGACGGCGGCCTGCAGCCCGCGGAGATGGGTCACAAGCGCCGATTTGCTGCAGAACATCGCCCGCCGCGCCTGCGGGGCCAGCGCGTCCAGCAGCGGCCCGCCAAACAGCTGCCGTTCTTCCGTCAGCTTTTCCAGTGCCGCGGTTTTCTCCTGCAGCTGCCGCTGCAGCTCCTGCAGCCGCGCTTCCGTCTCGGCTTTTGCTTCCGCCACTCGGGCAAACTCGGCTTTGAGGTCTCGGAATTTGCCGCTTTCGGCTTCCGAGCGGCTGGCCTTCTGCTGCGCCACCGCCACCTGGAGGCGCATCTCCTCGATGTGGCGGTCCTTGTCCCGCATGCGGGACACGACGGCAATAATTTCCTGTTTGAGCGCATCCGCCTGGTCCTGCTGCTGCCGCGCCTGTTCCAGGAGGTTTTCCTGGGCGCGGATATCGCGGATGTAGAACGGAAGCGGGGGCGGGGTAGCCGAGGCGGGGGCGGGGGCGGGGGCGGGGGAAGCGGAGAGGAGGGCGGTAAGAGAAGCAGTTATTTGCTCCACTTGGGATAGGATTGAGTTGCCGAATTCGGTAGGTGGGCTGATAGGTGGGGTAACAGGTGGGGCATGCGCCTCCTCGGAAGTCGAATGCTCCGATTTGGGTATCGGCTGGGCCACCGCCTCCTGCGCCTCAGCCGCCGCCTCCGGCGCTTCAGCCACCGCTTCCCGCGCCTCCTGCGCCTCCTGCGCCACCTTCCTTCCTAATCCGGAAACACTCGCCAACAGCACCGCCGAGACCTGCCCCGGCAGACTTCCGTCTCGTTCCAGACGGAGTACGGCAAACGCCACACTGCGCCACAATTGCTGACTCAACTCCAACACGTCCGCCGCCTCAGCCACCTGCCGCCACTCGGCTGCGCCACCGGAGCTCCGAACGGCGTCAGCCGCTTGACCAGCCGCCGCCTCCAGTTTGCGGACAACTCGGCGCAGCACAAACAGCTCGCCTTCCGACGCCGCCTCCGCAGCCGCTTCCGTTCCGGACGCCGTTCCGGATGCCGAGGCGGCCAGTTCGGCCGATCGGGACAGCAGCTGCGCCACCGCCGCCAGCCGCCGGCCGGCCGCTGCTACGGCAACCCGCCAGCACAGCGACGGCACAAACCCGTTCGGCAGTCCCGCCACAGTGCCGAGGCCGGCCTCGGCCCGCGCCACAAAACTGGTCCATCGGATGGCTGCCGCAACCAGCCACCGCACCGCCTCCTGTTCCCGGCTTGTGGCGTATTTGTCGGCGGGTTTCCCGATTGGGCCATCCGCCGGCCGAAACGCGGCCAGCAAAACGCCGAGCTCGGCCTCGGCATGCTGCAGCTCGGCGCCGAGAGAGGAAACAGCGGCGGCGGTTTCCAGTAGAGAGAGAAACAGCTGCCCCGCAGCCTGCAGGGCGGGGTACAAATCGTCCAGTACTGCCGCCAGCTCGCGGCCGGCTAGCCCCGCCACATACCCCGCCAGCCCCGCCAGCCCCGCCGGCTCCGACGGCTCCTCCGGCGGGTTTGCACGGGGTCTTTCGGGGGCTTCCGCCTCCAAGCCCTTCGGAGCCGAGAGCGAAAATCCGCCGACCCCTCCGACCCCTCCAGCCCCAAATTCGGCATCCCCCGCACAGAAATCGCCGAGCAGCCGAGCGGAGCCGGCAACTGCCGGAAGCGCCACCAGCACCCGGAAACAGGCCGACGCCACCACCGGCTGCAGCAGCGCCGAGTGCTGCGCCACCGAGGCGTACAGCTCAGCCACCGCTGCCTCAGCCGCCCCGCGGTGGCGCAGCTCGCAGTGCGCCACCGCCAGCCGACGGTACGCCGCCCGCAGCGCCTCCGCATCGGCCCGCAGATCCTCCAGCAAAGCCTCCGCCACCCCCGCGCCGTGCCCCGCTCCCTGCCCCGCCCCCTCCCCCACACTTCCCGCCTTCCCTGCATCCTGCAGCGACCCCACAGCCGCCTGCAGCTGCGCCACCTGTTCCTGCAAAGAGGCAATAACCGCCTCCAGCGCCGCATTTGACTCGGCCAGCTCGGCAACCGCCGCCGTCTTAGCCGCCAGCTGACCCCGCAGCTGCCCCGCTTCCTGCCGCAGTTCCGTCTCCACTGCCGCCCACGTCTGCTCCAACTCGTCGCCGAGGCTCTGCAGTGTTTCCAGCTCCTGCACGGACTGCTGCAGCCTGCTGCACTTTTCCTGCAGCTCGGTGTTTTCGGTGGACAGGGACTCAATCAGACGGAGCGAGTCGGACATGGAGTCGATTTGGGCCGAGAGTTCGGCGATTTTAGCCGAAGCGTCGGCTAATTCGGCCCGAGCGGCTTCCAGTTCGGCTGCGTTCGCCGAAGCCTCGGCCTGGGCGGCTTCCAGCTCGGCAGTTTGGGCCTCCAGTTCGGCGGTTTTCTCATCCGATTGGTCCCGCAGTTTGACCAAAGCGGCTTCCAGTAGGGAATTCCGTTGGGTGAGGGCTGCGATGGCGGCGGAGGACCTGTCGGCGGTAGTTCCGTCTGCACCGGATTTGTTTGTTCCGTCACTTCCGTCACTTCCGTCAGTTCCGTCAGCTCCGCCCGATCCGCCAGCTGCAGCGGCAAAGTCTTTGGCCAGCTGCAGTTGTTCCCGAAGGGTCTGCAATTCCTTTGCCGCCACCGAATGTTCCGCCTGGAGGGTCTCCAGCTGGTCTTTGAGCGACTCGTTTATTTCCTCCAGCATTTCCTTGTCAATAGTTGCCAACTCCAGCAGTTCCTCGGAGTTCTTCAGCTGAGCTTGAGACGTTTCCAGTTGATTGCGGAGGGTATTTACCTCCTTGCGCAGGGATTCGGTTTTTGTTTGCATTTTGTCGATTATGCGTTTCAGCCGCTCGGCATCGTCCACATGGCGGGGTAGCGGGGGAGGGGCAGATCGGGCCGAGTTCGGCTCGGATTCGGCTATTATTTGCCGCACGGCTTCCGATCGGAGAAACACGCCATGGAGGGCCGGAGCCTGGAAGTACGGCACGCCGGCAACTGTGCCGTTGTTTTTGCCGATCGGCTGGTCCAGTTCGGCACCGACCCATTCGCCGAGGGCAAATTCGGTTGTGCCGACGTATTTTACCGTTGCCAAGGCGGTTTTGTACTGGAATTGTAGGCCTATGCTGATTTCGGGAGTTTGGCTCATTTTGTAGGCAGAAGTTGTGTGAGGGCGGGACTTGATTAGTGGGGGGATTGCGTAGTTGGGGAGTTGGTTATGACTTCTGAAGTATCTGTGGAATGGTCTAGAGAAGCCGAAATGCCGAATGAATGCCCAAATGGATGCCGAAATGCCGAGCCGATGCGTGCGGAGGCCGAGGTGAGAGCCGAAGTGGCTGAGACAGCGGCACAAGTATGGCAACGAGTCCAGAGAGTGGAGATATGAGGAAGGCAGCAGGGTCGCGTGCGGAGTGTTGTCCTATAGTGTTTTGTATGTATGAAAAGCGGAATGTCTCAATTGGGGTCGGCCGGGTTTTTATACTATGCCGTTCGGCGCTTAGCTTGTTTTGTTGTTGTTTTGTTTACCGCGCGCTTGTCGGAGCGCGTGCCGCCGCGGAGCTCGGCATACGAGGGGAGATGCAATGTACTGTCACGTGCTGAGATTCTCACGTGATATCTAACTATTTCTGATTAGATAAACATAAAAGCCAGCCCCGACCCTCACGTCTCATCCCATTGCCAGGCCGGCCCTCGAAGCTCATTTCACGCGTTCTTCTTGCCTCATCAACAACGACAATCAACACTACTGAAGCAGTCAATTGTGGAGAAAGTGTAGCATATAATAGGGCAAATAGCAGTACAAAACTACCCATTACTGAATTACCCAATTGGAGCAGCCGCAGCCTCTCGCAGCAAAACCAGCAAACGGCCGCATAAGCTGAAGCCTTGGGGGAGCCCAAAGTGCCGCTAGAACTGGAAATAAACAACAAGAAAAGTCCCCGAAAGGCCGTTCGGTGATAATTGAAGGAGATGTTCGGAACTGGGGCTGGTTTGGGAGACGGCGGGAAGCTGTCGGGAAGTGCGGGGAGACGGCGGCCGTTTCAGAGTGCCGTTCCGGTTAGTGTGCAGCATCCGACGCGCCATGTGACTGAGTTGACGGAGGAAAACAAACAGGAGATCAGAGAAGCGGTAAGTGGAGGAGGTGGAGGGGTAGGCGGGGTAGCGGGGTAGGAGGGGGAGGGGTAGGAGGGGTAGGAGGGGTAGGAGGGGTAGGAGGGG
>JAKTWI010000652.1:0-11984 GCA_030561065.1 Sporopachydermia cereana | reverse complement strand
TGCATGTTCCTGCACGTATCTGCAGCTATCTGCATTAGAACCAAAACCTCTTACAACTGAAAAAATATTGAGGAGTATATGACAATTCTAAAAGCTGTAGTCTTCATGAGGAATCAACGAAGAAATTATTGCCTTGAACTACAACAATGGGCTACAAGTTCATGTTGAGAATAGCTAGTCCAAATTATTACATTTCTAGAGGAGCTTAGTCGTAACTAAATTAAGTAAGATGAAACATGAATGGTATGTGCTTAAACCTTTGGCTCGGCATGTTCACTAACATGGTGAACACTTGACGATGTGCTTGTCTCGCCCACCATCTCGACGGTGGACTCTTGATGCGAAGATTCGGGCATAACAGAGTCATCGAGAAGCTCGTACATGTATGTGGGATCAATCCCAAGTCGCTCAGCTTCTTCAGGAACTCTGATCTTGAGGCCGGGGATCAGATTCACGACAGACAGAATGATGTAGGTGATCACACAGGTCCAGCAAATCATACACAGAATGGCAGCAATCTGATAGCCCATCTGCACCCAGTGCCCAGCGACCCAGCCACCGTCAATGACGGAAGCACCGTCAGAGGCAGTAACAGCAGGAGAAGCAAAAATACCAGTCAGAATTGAACCAACAATACCGCCAATACCGTGGAGGTTGAAGGAGTAGATCGTGTCATCGATTCTCAGCCACTTGTTGACTCCATAAGTCAATCTGCAGATAATGGCAGTGACAATACCAATGATGCAGGATGCCCAGGTCGTGGTGAATCCACAAGCAGGGGTGATACCAACCAGGCCAGAAATGGCCCCTTCACATGCGGCAATCAGAGAGAACTTCCCTGTCAGGTAGTAGTCAAGGGCGACAAAAGTGCAGCAAGCAAAAGTGGCAGCAAGCTCAGTGTTTGCGAGAATGTAGCCAGTCCGGACATTCAGAGCCAAAAGGGAACCGGCATTGAAACACAACCATCCCATCCAAATCAAACTGACACCCACAAAGGTGATGAAAGGCCGAGGAGCTCTGTGGTGGGGAATGGCTCCCTTCTCTTTCCACTCAAGCCGGGGACCCATGAAGAAAGAGTAGGTGAGAGAAGCACATCCGGAAGCAATGTGAACGGGGCCACCGCCAGCAAAATCCAAGTCTCCAAAGTTGTACAGCCATCCGTTGGCGTTCCAGGTCCAGTAAGAGAGAGGGCAGTAGACAAGAATGGTCCACAGGAAGACAACAACCATACTGGCCATCAGACTGCCTCTGCCAGCAATGGTCCCAATGAAAATCTGGCAGGTACACACTGGGAAGAATGAAGAGAAGGCAAAGTACAGGATTGCCGGAATAGTACCTCCCTCTGCCAAAGGCTGCATCTCAACGTGGGTCAAAGCAGCAAAGTGAAGGTTGCCATAGAAGTTTGAGCTCGAATTAGACGAGGTGGAAAGGGACCAGCCCATAAGATACCAGGCGATTGTCACAATCGACGTGGTCATATATGATTGGAACAACATGCTGACGGTGTTTTTTTTGGGCAAAAATCCACCATAGAACATCCCGATACCAGGAGTGATGATGTAGACAATCACAGTACAGAAGATGATGAATCCAAAATCGGTCATGTTGTATGGGGCCACCTGCGTCTCGTAATCGCCGTACTCCGACTGCCGGGCCTGAAGCCGCTGGGCTCTCAGCAGCAGAGCCGATGCAAACGCATTCGGAGCGTAGTTCTCAGGAAATTGGGGCATGGTGAATACTGGGCTTTACTGCAGAGCAAATATCGAACCAGTCGTACTGCCTTATCCTGATGAAGAACGTTACCGTTGACAGGACTCTTAGAAATAGCTGATGTACCATCCCATTCAACAAACTAACAGGAACATATCCGAGTATATATAAGATTTGAGATACCAGCAAAACTGCAACACGTAATCTTGGCTTTCATAGCTTTCGAGTAATCGACATTTGACAGTGGAAACCACATCCAAGGCTCGAAACCAACGTCCTCCGGGTCGATGAGATACTGCTTAAAGGTTAGGTTTCGAAGGCTACCGAACTCTAAGTATAAACTCTAATTTATCAGCAGGTTCAGTGCCGAGCTCATGATGAGAGGATGGCCAAGACATAATTCGCGGGGCAAGTCACGATTGTCACACTGTGCTGATATAGAATTGGAGGTTTTTAGGACACCATGTAGTGTATCTGAGGACAATCAGTGTAGTTTGAATCTATATTGGATAGTAGTCATCTATCCGAACACTAGTGCTCGCAGGTAACGGCTCGGCAGTGGCCTACTGTCAACACATCACTCTTCGCGTTCTAGTGAGAATCAATAGACTATCTATGATCATCAAATGCTAATTCCCGGTTTGGGCAATCACCAGTCACTTGGGAATGTATGTAGAGCTACGATATGACGCTTCCAGCAACAGACATGATTGACTCCTGCTTTTCCTTGAGGAACCTCGTCTCTCAATCTCTTGCCTTCACTGATAAGGGAAAGTTCGTCGGCATCAACTTTACTCTCCCAATCTGAGTAACTCTAGCACGGCTTTGGCTTTAAGATATAACCTTAGTCTAAATTTGGAGAAAATCTTAATCAGGAAGGACCCTGCTGTAACGATATTAGTTTCGCTCTATTGACGCCGGCACTAGGAATCATCAAGACACCCTGTACGGCTGACACGATTGGCTCAGGATCTTGCCGCAGATGCATCTGAGACCGCTGCAAGCTATGATGCCAATTTTCGGGCTGCTGCCATCCTGCTGTAGGGCATCTTGTGTACTACTGAATCGCAAGACATGCCATGCAATGGCTTATCTCAAATCAGATAGTGAGAACTCCCCCAACTCCCAGGGATTCCCAAAACGGTAGTAGTATGCTAGACATGAGCAGGAAGTCTTGGCTTTAAGCCTAAAAGGCTGGGCATTACTGTAATTGTCTTGATATCTCACTATCTGTCTGAACCGTTTGATCGGCCATAGATAAGAAGACTTCCAGGAGACTGTGGGAGTTGGAGAAATCTTTCTGGAAGCTGGTGTAGATACTGGACTCCGAGACCTGAGAGACAAGTTAAATGGGTGCTTCTATTACGCTGGAAGGATCGATGCAAAGAAGGAGATGTCTAATCAGGCAGTACAGTGCACAATGAGGTTGCGAGTTGAGCCGAGAAGCATGAATGTGAGAAGAACGGTGTAACATCATCCGTTTAATAAACAGATGGCAGAGCGTAGTACACAGTGGGCTCAGCTTGAATCTCAGATACGGAGCTCTCATGGAAGCAAATACGGTTCGGCGATACAAGGTGCTCGCTGCTAAAGAGGAGTGTCTGCTTTGTTCAAGAGATACAATCATCACCAGGCTCGAGCAAGAGATAATCATTGATTCAATTGAAATTGCAGGTACCTGGGTTTCCTAGTACGATGAGACAACTGTCATTTCAATTTTGCGGCTGTGTGCAGGCACTAACTGAGATAACTCAAATTGACCATTCTCGAGCTTATCCTTGGAAGTGATTCGATACATGGGCTTCTCCCGTAACACCGCCCACCGTGAGCTCACTTCTAATTGGGATAGATACATTGAAATGTCTGGATTGTAAAGTGTGGTAGTCTTCGTGATGTTAGAATTCAAAGCCCGATTCGAAGTGCTATAATCAGATTGGACACCTCGAGGCACTCTGCGGGTTATTCTTCTTGCATGGCTCTCAATTGATGTACGAACCTCAACAGCAGTTTCCACAGCAGGTTGAAAACGTTCCGCTGAATAATCTGTGGGAGATACACAGAAGTAGATCAGCTATCAAGAACTAAAGACTGAAATAAAGAATTATGTCTTACTAGCCGAGGGATTTACGTACGGTTGAACGGCAATATACAGGGGGATCAATTCGAGTAGGCAGGTACTGATGTTCTGCATGTTTCCATGTCCACCTCATCGCTTGAATCAAATGCCATTGGTATCACCTTGGCAGCTGCCGTAGTAATAATCGTGACAGTGAGATTATCATAAGGTGATGGGGGTTCTCAGCCGTTGTCTGAGTATTCCAAACCACTAGTGAATCTTTTCTACGCAGACAACAACTGTAATTGATAAGAGCCATGCCATAGTGTAGGCGTGGTTTGTCGGAGTATTGACCAGATTCAGGTTCATACTATGTTCAGAGAGACAGGGTGACTCGTTTGATCATGCTTGATGATTACCGTTGTCTTGGCTCGCATGTTTTACCGCTGAGATCATGATTCAGAATTAGTGATACTGTATACAGCGTGGCTGATAAGCAAAGATGGCTTGGGGCTTTGTAGCACGTTTCGGATGTTTATCGGACAGTCGAAGTAAACAAAGAGGAAACTGATGACTTGCACTGCTTATCCCAGGTAGAAAAGTTTTGTTCCAGGAGTTCGTCGCTGACAACTAGACAGAGGTGCTTTCTGGGTTTCATTATGTAACAGCAAGTCGACAGCGAGAGTATAGATGCGCGCCATCACACCGGCACTCAACACATTCAATAACAACCTAGGGGTAGTTCGGTCTTCGGGTGTGCGACAATACTTCATTAGTGACTAATTATCCAGCCAGACAGTCCCTGAAATAGAGACTGATACGAGCAATCATTGAGGACAAGAAACAGTTCGAGAAATGAGCACATCTTGAAGCCGATGAGCTTATCGGATAATTTCTTTCAACTGGGGAAGTATGACGCTTTTAATCTCAGCTTTGGGTTGCGAAAGCAGCTCATCTAATTGAGAGAACTTCTGATACCAGAATCTGTGAATCAGTGCTTGAGACAGTAGCTGATAGTAGTTCGTGCCCTTGTTCCTCAACTTAAAGCTTACCTTCAGCTCTTCAGTCGTCAGAAGCTCCTCAATCAACACGGTAAGCTGATCCGTTGCCCGCTTGGTTCTGCCATTCTCCTTTATGCTCATAACGGCAGGAAGCGCTTGAATGTGCTCGGCATTCTTTATACCGTTCCAACGACTCAAGAAACTCCCAGACCGTGCAACTGTAGCTGCTCTTCCGTTCATACCAGAATCGTTCTCTCTGTTTCCCACGGGGTAAAGCTGAAAATTAGCAGCCGATTCTGTTATTGGTACTGGGTGTTTTCCTGTACTAAAGTCCTGAACTTTCTGTGAAGAGACCTTGTACCCATAAGCTTGATAAGCATTATAGTACTTGAGCTGTTGCTGTGCCCCATACATATGGGGACCTTGATATTGACCAGTAGGGATGACGTTGGACATGGTGACCGCACCCCCTGAGTATTTATAGTCTTCAATACCAGGTTCATGTAATGTTCTCGAGCTGGAGAGTCCCAAATTGTAGGTGGTATTCGTTGTATCTTTCAAATTACACCTGTCGACGGGGACCCCGTCGATCTGGAAGCCGGACCTTGCCATGTTCTTTGAGCCATTTATGTCTACTGCTGGCATTTTCACTGCCCGCAGCTTCACAGAGTTGTAAGCAAGATTACTAACCTCCTTCATTAGTAGCTTCTCATCAACGAGTTTGTGGTCAAACGATATCATCCAGAGATTATCAAATCTGGATCTCCGAATCCGTAGCCCATCAAAGCTTGCCAGAGTACGATGAAGAAAATACATTATTCTCGTATCGTTATCCGGAGTTGGCTCTGGCAAGTTGCTGATAAAAATATTATCCCACCTCGAAATTTGCTCTTGTTTCTTTTGCACGTTGATCGAGATATATGTGCCTTTAAACAGCTTGTTGTTAAACAATTCGACTGCCCTCACTGCTGACTCCACGTTCTCAAAAGTCACTAAAGCCCAAGATGTCCCGAGTTTCTCAATCTTTCTGAAATATACCGACTCCACGGCACCGGCTAAACCAAATAGTTCTTTGACGTCAGATACCGAAAGATCGATACTCATGTTTCTCACATGAATCGTCCTTTCCTGTAGCCCATCATGAACGCTACTCTTGAACTGCCGGACAACACTGAGAGTACAGTTCTCAATCATCATCCCATTGATGGCCGTAAGCGCTTTATCTGAGTCACCCCTTCGCAAAAACTGCACAAATCCTATTCCTTTTGAGTTGCCATTGAGATCATAGATTACCTTGCAGGAAAGTAGGTGGCCAAATGGTGAGAAAAGACTGTGCAGTTGACGGTGAGTGTAAGTGGAGGGCAGATTAATGACTTTGAGATTCGCTCGATAATCAATTAGGCTTCTCAACTCTTTCATGTCAACCATGATTCTGCAGACTTTCCCTTTGATCTCAGTATAGTTGGCTTCCTCTAATGCCCTCAAAGCATTCTCACGTTTCAAGAAATTGACATATCCATACATCAGCGACTTTTTGGTCGCGAGATCACGACAGATCTTCACAGAATACACTGTCCCAAACCTCGAGAAGAATCTTTGAAGCTCGTCTTCAGTGATCTCAGGGTTCAGATCGCCGACGTAAAGTGACATGCCCTGCTCGTTTTGCTGCGGAACACACTCTGGGCCTGTGTCCTGCAGTTCTAGCGGAGAGCGCGCGGCCGCTTTTCCAGCCCTGGAAATACTCTCACCTTCAGCATCAAAGCAACTGGTAAGGTTGGTGGATTCGCTGACCTTCCTTGTGCTGCATCTGACATTCTCTGCGTCAACATACTCGCCGGTAGAAGAGTCAGAGCTGTTGTACATGATGATGGTGGAGTTCGTTTGCTCCACTTTGGTGCCAGTAGACCGGTTCTGGAACGGACAGATATTGGACATAGCAGCCCGTATATCATTGCCGGCATCCTGTCTATTTTGATTAGGCAGTGGGATACTTGGTTTAACCACGCACTTGCCGGTATGGTCATCATCGTTCGACTTAGTTGCCTTAAGACCACCAGTATGTTCTCTGAACTCCATAGAGGTAGGAGCAGACTCATCAGTTACATCACAGGACCAAGATTCAGCAGCGAATAAGTCCGATGTATCCAAACTTGTTGATTCTTTGGTACTTGATGTCTTGTTACGCGTGGTTGCGACAAGATCTGTTGAGAGACTTGAGATTGTGTTTTCAGCACCATCTGCAGGACCAGCTGGTTTGTTACCTGTGACCAGTGTCGCAATCACTTTAGGCTTGGATGTTTTTTCTGGGTAGTGAACCCATTTCTGTAGGACACGAAACTGTGGTGCTGAAAAAGCGATTCGAATCAGGACTTTCAAAAGTTTCAGTATTCGCAACACCAGACCGAGGCATATGGCCAAAACCGTATTCTTCATTGTCAGTTGAGTGAATCCTGTTCGTGTCCACATTCTGTCCTGAGAGTGTTGGTGAGAAAACTTCAGTGATGTTAAGAACGATCACACCTTGCGCTTGAGCGGTGCATTCGAGTAGTTGCTCTGGTTCTTTTTATCGGGTACCCATACCATCCGATGAAATAACTGCAAAACAGTCTTGAGTTGCCGCTGTCATGTGTTTTCATAGCGCTCAGGAAGATTGCCCAACAATTTGTGTTCGTGATTGTAAACATGTTGCTATTCAGTCACAAAGCTGACCCGTTTGTGTTTACCGTGATTGCGGGCCATATTGAATTGAACGCTCAAAAGATCTTACAATGATATCCCAATTGAAGAGAAAATGCTCAATATGTTTGAAGAGTCCCAGCTTATGGGTTTTGGAATGAATGGTCAGTCAACGGACATCAGAGTGTCGCATTGAGCATGATGAGGAATCTTGGGTCGTTTGCTAGGGCAGATCAAGCCGAATTTGCTGAAAAGAAGATATCTACCCACGACTGTGAAACATAATACTGTGCATCGATTCTGAAACTATGGATATCATCATATCATGCCTTCTGAGCTTTGTCGTTCTTTTTGGTGTATTCGAGAATTTTGGCTTGTAGTACTGAGGTCACAGGCGGTTAGCATCAATGGTATTAGCTGAAAGACGGAATCTTGTTTCAAGCACTGGGAAACATACCTTGGTCCACAGACTGAATGTTCAGAGATTTGGTTTGGATCAGTTTCTCCAGCTCCACTAGGTCCTTTTTGAGCTTGTCAACCTTTTTTTGGTAGAATTCAATTGCCTTATCAGAGGTCTGTCGGCCGTTAGAACCACATAACACGAAGATATCCACATGTTATCTTCGCCAATGGCCTCTTGCATCAAATAGTTACCTTTTCGACGTAGTATCCTGTACCAACATCCACCATGAATTTGCTGTTGTCCTTCACCACACCAGGAACATACAACGAACTGGTTAGGGGCACGAGAATCTCAGTTTCTGTTTGGTTAGCATCCTCCCTCGTTCCGATCATCTCTTTTCAGCAGCAACTGCCCGAAAACAATGCTTACCTCCATTTTGAGTCGTGGACACCTTCTTGATATCGCTCACACAGTCACTGAACTTCTGCTGAGCCTGAATCAAGGCCTGGAGAGACGCGCTTAGGTGTTCCAGCTCCTGCTGGAACTGCTGCTTAATCTCATTGAGCTGCTGAGGAGGTAGCGAGTTAAGATCCACTGTTACTCACAGCTCCAGTGTTAGTTTCTGTATACAAGACACTCTGACCTCTCAATCCCTGCAATAGCCACTTACCTTTCTGCGACATTGTGTATGTATGCTACTGGAAAGTTGGTATAACACCAATTATCTTATCCCAGCTCTTGCTCTGATCATCCAGCAGCTCTTTGATAATAAATTGCCGAGAAAGAGATCTCTTTTCATTAATCTTGTGCCCGTTTTTTGATTTTTTGGTTCGAGTGATTCATTATGCAGAAATGTACTGTATCGATTCGTCATGCAACTATATGTATGTCATGCATCTACAGGACATCATTGTAAATGAAGATCTAGATAGACATTTGGCGTAGAAAAGACAACAAAAGGGCAAGTTGTAACAATTGGCAGGCAACCTTGTAGGGAGGTTACTGCAGATTTGAGTAAGGTCAAAAGCTGACTATCTGGGTGACATTGGTTGGAGCGAGAACATTTGCTTGATTGACATCCGGTAACATCAGCTTTCGCAGTCTCACTTCTCTCCATTGATTTTCGTATCACCTAAACAATTTTCCTGTGATGAGGTAAGAGATGGTCCATCATATCTCCATTATCATCAGTCAACACGGTTCGCCTGTTTTGTTGCCTGTTTGTTGCGATTCGGCTCAGCGTTTGAGTATAGCTGAATCTATTGAAACGTCTCAGGTGACATCAGCCTTTGGGTGATGTGGATTGCTTGATTAATGGACTAATCCTTCACATAGCGATGAGCTACAGCAGCCACATGCCATCTTCCAAACCACTTCACATACATGTTTCGCAACTATGGTTGACGATGTAGATGTGAGCAAAGTATTGGCTGGGGTCAAGTCTCTCCGTGAATCTAGAAACCAGGAAAATAATCAGAACCAAACCGCGAGTCGAAACACAGGATCAGCTGAGATTCTTCAACGCTCGAATAACGAAGCGACGCCCAGTCCGTCATTTACCGCCTCGAAAGCGAAGCACGATGGTACTGCTGAATCAAGCGAGTCACGGAAAAGGCCTATCAGCACTTCTGTTATTTCGTCTACAAGTTATGTTCCTGAGCAGAAAGTGATCAGGACAAATGGTCCTTCTTCGCAGGCAGCAGAAGTCTCTCCTGCACAGAGAGTGAAGGCTGTTGGACCCAATGCTATTATCGTTGCAGAGTCGCAGCGGCTTAATCCACTTTTGAACAAACTGAGGAACGTACCCTGGCAGTTTTACGACAAAAGCATATCTGGCGAGCCCATGAGGGCGGATTACATTGTGGGTGCCAACACATGTGTCCTTTTTCTCAGCTTGAAGTACCACCGGATAAAACCGGAATACATTTTCAACAGAATAGCGAAACTGGGGCGATATAGCTTTCAGTGCAGAATTCTGCTTGTTCTCGTGGATATTGAGAATCACGAAGATTCTCTGCGACAGTTGACGAAGACCAGCATAGTCAACGATCTGACATTGCTGGTTGCATGGTCATTTGATGAAGCAGCGAATCTTATCTCGCTCCTGAAGACAATGGAAAAAGTGCCACCTACTTCTATTCAAGGCGTGCGGAAAGATGACTATGCCACCCGCGTAGTTGAGTGTCTGACAGCAATTAGGGGAATCAACAAGAATGATGCAGTCAGTCTCGTCAGCAACTTCGGCAGTATGAAAGATGCAATCAATGATGCAGGAAAAACAGCGGAACAAATAAGCGGCTGGGGTGAGACAAAGGCGAAACGCTTTGGGAAGGTAGTTACAGACCCTTTCATTTACGACCAAACTGAATAAACGAGAGTATTTCACTCTAATGCTCTTTTCACTATATGAGGATCAGCATTCAAGAACCTGTAAAGACAATGTGTGAAGGTGGTTCCCGAGTCAGAAGTCAGAGTCTAACCTGCAAATCAAAGACGGGACCGGCTAGATAGTCAAGGAATCTGCAGGACAAGCTTACCTGTAGTCTTGCGTCCCTCAATGTCCTGAGCAGCTTGTCTGTAGTCACTGAGGGGATAGACCTTCGAGATTTCCACCTTCAGCTCACCCTTGTTGACAAGGTCGAAAAGCTCAGAGCTGTACTTACTGACCTCCTCTTCAGTAACCAGATAGCCAAACAAGGAAGGCCTGCAGATCTTTAGATTTTTGGGTGTCAAGTCAAACAAAGGAACAGGAGGAACAGCGCCACTGGCGTTACCGAAGCTGACAAAAGTGCCCTTTCGCTTCAAAGAATCGAGAGAAGCTCTATATGTATCCTTCCCCACACCATCGAACACAGCCTCTACACCATCAGGAACAATCTTCTTAACTTCTGCTGCAATATCAATGCCGGGTGTGCCATAATTGATAATGTAATCAGCACCGGCCTTCTTAGCAAGCTCTCCCTTCTCGTCCGTGGAAACAGTTCCAATGACATAAGCGCCCTTGCGCTTAATCAATTGAGTGAACAGCAGGCCACATCCTCCAGCAGCAGCATGAACAAGAATGTAGTCTCCCTTCTTCACCTCGTATGCCTCATGGATGAAGGTATAGGTAGTCAGGCCCTGGATAAGGGTGCCAGCAATGACTTTCAACTGCTCATCCGATGTATCGTCAGGCAGCTTCCATGCAGGCGCAGCAGGGGATGCAGCCTCCACAGCTGTGTACTGTGCAAAAGACCCTGCCTTGATGTGGGCGATTTTGTCCCCAATCTTGAATTTGGTCACCTTGTCGCCGACAGCCACGACAATTCCAGTGGCCTCTCTGCCCAGGACATACGGCTTTTGAGAGGGATAAAGCCCGGTTCGAAAGTATCCTTCAATGAAGTTCACTCCACTGTAGCTGTTTTTCACTAGAACTTCTGTTTCAGAGTAAGAAGGAACAGTAAAGTCCTCATATTTGAGCACATCATAGCCTCCGTTCTCTCTGATGAGAACAACCTTTTGGGTGGATGGGATAGTCGACATTGTTTTTCAATTGCTGGTTTCTGTAGTTCCTGAACTTGAGCTGCAGGTACAGTCAATCCGTAGTGCTTCACCTCGAATAGCGAGTGTCTCTCAGAGCTCAATTGCTTCCCAGTTAGTGCTTCAATTGATGGTCTGCGTGGATTTGCCCCTCTATATATCTCATCTTTTCCCCACCTTTCGGATATTTGCCAGTCCCAGATTATTTCATGAATGCTTCTGATGATGTGATCATGCATTGCTAAGATTCCGTCTTCATTAGAGCATACTTTTAGTCAACATCTCTATGTCGCAATATGCATAGTAATGCATACATTGGTGCTGGTGCATTAACTTGCATTCATGTACTCTTTACTTCGTAACAGCAGATTAAGAAACAAGCGACTGCTTGACTCTCCGGAACTTGCAATCACCAGTTAAATATCTTATTACTTCTAGTGATTGGATATGTTTATTCTACATAGTGTGCGTTGTTCCTATGATAACCAATACAACCTGTATGTTTGTATCCATTTCTTCAGTAAAGTCTGCGGCGGGAAGAGACCTCTGGCTCCACAGATTATTTGTTGAGATCTGAATATGGGTTAAGTGATGACGTGATCATCAATCATGAAACAGA
>JAKTWI010000650.1:0-12043 GCA_030561065.1 Sporopachydermia cereana | reverse complement strand
CCGAAATGACCGAATCTACAGTGAGACCTGAGGGGCAAAACCCCGAAAACCGTCACAGCATCGCCAAATGATCTCCCAAACACCCCTCTTGCATGTTTACCGATCACCTAATCACATATCCTTCCTCATTGCTGGGACCCCAAAAGTGTCGCATGTTTCTTATCGCATTTGCTGTATTGGCGTTGCCATCCATGAGAGCATATAAAAGCTGGGAAGAAGAAGAGAATTGACCAAATCTCGCATATTCAGCGTTTTCTGACTGTACAAATCTGCCTACTGCTGCTGTGATATCTGCAGAGATCCTCTCCAGACGGGCAGAATAGAAACAACTCCGAATCTCTGGGCTCCTTACTGTTGAAGCGGTTGGCAGAGACGGAGATTGTTGGAAGGAAAGTCAGTACAGAGACGACGAACTGTTTGCCATTCGATTGCCTGCCTTCTCAAAAGAAACGCTTCTCAGTCTCTTAGACTCAAACACACAAAAATGTTGCGTCAACAGCTCTTCAGAAATGTGCGCGGAGTTGTGCAGAGAGCCGGGATTAAAACATCGGCCCGAGTGCTCTTAGAAGCCCCAGACCCTTATGCCAACGATCCGTTCCGAGCGCCGGCTCCGACTGCGGACGTCGGCTCTTCCGCCGCGGCTGCAAAGCCGGGATACCCGGCGCCCTCCGCCACTAATGGAGCCGAAGATTCTGCCACAGCTGCCCCGATTGCCGACCTGGGGGATAAGCCGCTGCCGACAGAGGGAGAAAACTGGGCGGCTTCTTTTCAAGGACTGGGACAACAGTCGTTTGACAAGGAGGTGGTTGATGTGTTGCTGGCCCCCGTTGATCCCGATGACGTGGAAATAACTCCCGATGGCTTGCTGTTCCTGCCAGAAATTAAATACCGGCGGGTGTTGAATAAGGCGTTTGGCCCCGGCGGCTGGGGGCTGGCGCCGCGGTCTGAGACGATTGTGACGCCGAAAGCAGTCACGCGGGAATACGGCCTGATCTGCAACGGGCGGCTGGTGTCTGTTGCCCGGGGCGAGCAGAGCTATTTCAGTCCCGAGGGCATTCCTACTGCTGCCGAGGGCTGCAAAAGCAATGCGATGATGAGATGCTGCAAAGATTTGGGCATTGCCAGCGAACTGTGGGATCCCAAGTTTATTAGGAGTTTCAAGAAGTCGCATTGCGAGGAGGCGTTTGTGCAGCATGTGGTGACGAAGAAGAAGCGCAAGCTGTGGAAGAGAAAAGACGCCAGTTGGGAGTATCCCTATAAAGCGGCTAGTTTCTGAGTGGCAGAAAAAAACTGAAAGTTGGTGGGGGTCCGCAATGTAGAATATTTGCCGCTGTTTCTGCAATTAGGGATGGTTACAGTATTGAATTGCACTTATGTGCATATTGTTCTGTTGTTTAATTTTGTGGCCAGGGAATACTCGCTTCTGGCTGCTTTGCAGCTCTCCGCTCTTGTCTTTTCGTTACAAATCAGGTATTCTAACTATACGTACATACAATCGAATTCAACCCTCTTTTCAGATTCGCGACTGCCGATTCCGGAGGTTTCCTTCCATACTCCTCTCTCTGTTCCATCTGCTGGCTGTTCCTCTCTCTGGCCCTTTGCATCTTTAATGCTGGTAATGGAGCTTTGGTAGCAGATACAGAGCTGGCAGCAAACCTTTATGCAGAATCTGGCGGATCGGAGTTCAAAGTAGTTGAAATTCACATGCCTTCCATCTGCCCGTATGCCAATGCCATTTTCTTGAGACTCGCCTCTAGTGTACACACTTAATCTTCTAACGCCTAAGGCTATATTCCTTTCTCACTTTCTTTCACTCTTCCCTTTCTTCGTTCCTCATTCCTTGTTTTCTTAATGCTGATCTCTTATTACTTGGTAACCAATCTTGAATCCCTATATCCTATTCCTTACTCCTTATTCCTTATTTCTCAATCCTCAATCCACCAGTGTTCCTCTTCCTCCCTTCTCTCGTTCCTTATTCCTTATTCCTTCATTTCTTATTCCGTTACTTCATATTCCTCAATCCTCAATCCTGACTCCTCAACCCTCAATCCTCACTCTCCATTCCATCAATCCCCACAGCCTATTCCTTGATTCTCCCTCCTTCCTACATCAACCGGCTCGTTTATCAATAATGTACATTCCTAAACATGAAAAACAGAAAACTCGCAGCCCAAACATCTCATAATCTATATAATCAACTCCCTTTCTTGCCAACCCTCATCTCCGCTCACAGATTGTCCGGATTCGTCACCTGCAGAATCTTGCGCGAGTAGTCCCGAGCATCCGCCAGCGACGTGACGCTCATCCGCTGCGTGCCGCCCAGCATCACGGGATTCAGCCGCTGGTCAATGGCCATAAACGTGTTTTGCTGCCCGTCTATAGGCACAATCCCGTCGCCGGCTTTGTACGAGTTGGCCGGCGGCTGCGGCAGTCCGGATGCCTTGTCCGAGCCGAAAAACAGTTTATCGTCGATCGGAGACGCAAACGGGTTCTCCAGCGGCCGCGCGTGGTCCGCCGTGTCGGTGCTTTCGTCGTCGTCGTCGTCGGCCCGCCGCCGCATGCAGATAAACACCACAAACGCCACAGCCGCCAGCGCCACCACGCCACCAATGACGCCACCGACAATTGCCCCAATGGGCGTGGAGGAGCCCTTCTTCTCGGTGTCGGAGCTGCCGGAAGTGGCGGAAGCGTCGGCCGCGGATGTGCTGTCGGCGGGCGCGCCGGTAGAGTAAATCACCACTGTGGACTGCGACACGACGGTTGTGTAGGTGAATGCCGTTGTCGGCGATTCCGTCGGCGTCGGCGTGGCGGATGTGGCGGGGGACGAGGTGGAAGTGGGATTGCCCGATTGGGAAGGAGAAGCCGAAGTGGCGGAAGTGGCGGAGGTGGCGGAAGTGGAGGAAGCCGAAGCCGTGTCAGATGCCGAGCTGGACTCGCTGGAAGCCGAGCCGCTGTCGCCGGAACCGGACAAGTAGTTCACCTGGCCCGAACCAGTGAGGAAAACACTGTAGTCGGACGAGCCGCCGCAGTTCTCATACGGGTAACCGACACATGTTGTGGTGCAGCCGGAAGAAGTCGGCATGGACTCTCCCGGCGCCGAATTGCCGCAAAAGCACTGCGAGCCGTCCACCAGAGCAAATACAGAATATCCTTCGCCTGTACAGAGCTGGGAGCAGTGGTCGGAAGACTGCCATGTGTAGTCGTCGCCCGAAACGAGATCCATGGAGCCGGCGATGTCTGCCGAGTAGCATCCGAGGTAGCTTTTGGCCGACACGCCGGCCAGCAGGGGCAGCAGAGCGGCGATAAAAGTCTTCATATTCAGTTCACACAGACAGGGAGACGGGGTACACACCCATCAGCACAGATTGCAAGCGGCCTTCGGAGGGGGACACAAAGGGGGACACGGAACAAACGCCAAATTGAGAATGCCGAGTTTGCCGACGGGAAGGTGAAAAAACACCGAACGAATGCCAGATGAAAGACAGGCGGAAGGCTGAGAAAACAGTGAATGGAAGTCTGTTGGCGGCAAGTTCGGGTAGTGTAAACAGCGACGGACTGGATGGTCGGGAATCAAACGGCCAGAGAAGACGCCGAGAGTCGCCGAAAGTTGCCGAAGGGGAAAACAGCCGAGGGTCACGACGGAAGCCCACAAAGAGGATTGTAAACAAACAACAGACAAGGAGCGGGTGGATGCAATGAAAGTATTCCGCTTTATGTGTTGCGCTTTATACAAGGAGTGTAATTGCTGACAGGGTATGGGACTGAAAAGTGTCAGTTTAGCAAGCGATGGGAGGCGCAAAATGTGCAGGAAAAGGCTGCGTGAAACGGTCAATTCGGCTGCTTGTCGCACAAGACCAGACAGAGTGAGAGAAATCAGAAAACAAAATGAATGGAAAAGGTGATAATCGCAGGAGGAGCAAAGGATTTGAGGCTTTTTTACGTGGAGGCGCCGAGGCTGCAGCATAGAGTTGTGAATTTCCATATTTGGATATGTCTCGAAGCTGCTGCAGGAGGATGCATGGCATGGCGCCGAGCTTAATTGGGGAGTTGGAGTTGGGGGGGGGGCGCGAGATGAAAAGGGGGAGCTGTGAGATATGCTGGGGGAGTGGGAGATACGATTGGGAAGGGTTTTGGAGGAAATTGAGGAGAAAATGGCAAGGAAAAGTTCAGTCGCGTCGGGTTTTGTAAGAGCATGTGGAGATGGAAGGTGGGCGGGCGAAGGTGACGAAGTGAAGGAAGCGGCCAATCACGTGCAGTGGAGAAGCCCTGCATAGGTGGATGGGCAGAGAGGGCGCTAAGAGCTCAGCGACTTCATGCGGACCTCATGCGGACCTCATGCATGCCCTCATGCGGGCTCTCGAGCTGATGCTTTTGCTTGAAAACATGCCGTCTCTCCTCCAAAACAGATCAGAAAGAGCCTGGAATGTTTGCAATGTTTCCCTGGTGTCTACTGGGCCAGATCCTGTCTCTTCATCTCACTTGAGAATAAAGTTGGCGTTCCTTCCCAATCGGGTTATTATGATCACCGTTTTGGGTATATCTGCAGAGTGACGGCGAGGCCGGTGCCCGTAAAGTATTCTAGGGGGGGGGGGTATGACTTGAGACAGTTGACACGCTCTGGAGATCCATAACTACGAACAATCAGTGTTGCTGGAAATTGTTACAAGCACCCAACCTCCTGGCTATTGGTTTCTGCCTCCTTCTACTGTTATCCTATGTATTCCTTTAAATTGATCCCACTCTCCCCGTCCCGTAAAATGGTCGCATTAGCTCGTCAAAGCCTCGCAGAACTAAAGAGAACCGAAACTTAACAAATCCGGAGAGAACTTTCAACTTTATGGGAGTATTTAAAGACGAAGTAGGTGAAAATGCGAGACAAACATATTGCCGAGAGGATACTCGACGTCTCCCGGGGATTGCAGTAGTTCATGCAGTGTGATCAGGTTCTCTTCCTGGGATTGAAACTTGGGAACAAACCAAACAAACACCCCGTTGTGGCCGATCTGACTCCTCAGATCTCCTCAGATGTAACACACGAATTGCTCCCACTAGGTTTCTCTCATGTAACTTCGGCTGTTGCTAGGGACATCATCGTAAATGTCATACACCACCCGTTCGGGCTATATTGATCGTTCATTAGTGGTAAATATAGCACCTTTGCTATAAACAGAATCGGTTATTCCGGGGTCATGCGGTGGAAGTCCAGACTCGTTTCTCCTAATCTGAAATATTCCCTCTGCTGTCATTGACGCGTCGCGATGAAACAAATTCTGCTTCTAACCTTATGCAGGCGGACACATCTCTGAGCGTCTGCCTGCTTTCGGATGAGGTGAACAAATAATTCCAAGGCTTTCAACTAAGTTAAGCTTCATGCATTCTGCAGGTATGGCCGCATATTCACCTGGAGTTTGTTCAGGGTGGGCCTGCAATTCAGAGTCCGACGTGGTCTTTTGGATGCTGAGTATTGCTTCTATGCCGTTTGCCGAGACAGAAAGACTGATTCCAGGTTACAGCTGTTAAAAGACCCTGTACGCCATACTCAGCTTGTCATGCAAAAAAGGCCGCAAACGGGTGAAACCACTAGATTTATTCTCTCTGCCCGTCCCTGCTGATGACATAATCAGAAGCTTTGATTCTGATTACATAATCTTCTTTTATCCCAATCTGTTCACATAATCAAACCGCCCCATCGTCTCTTCCAATCATCAAAACATCCGCTCTGTGGTGATACCAATAGACCATATCAATACAGCAAAACTATCATACAAAATCCCCAATAAACCCTCCAGTTCCCCACTTCAGACCCTTCTCTCTATATACATCTCCTATCTCAGTCCCCCGGAGCCCACCCGAGACCCTAGGAACTCCCTGCTTCCTACGCCCCGCTTCCTACTATGTCCCAGTGAGGCCCTTCGGCTATTTCCAATGGCTCCCGAACACTCCGTTCCGGAAGGAAAGCCGACAAACTCGGAATATGCCCCGCCTCTGTCGCTGGACCTGCCGCATCTGTCGGTGATTGAGTTTCCCTTTGCTGTGAAGACCCCCGCATTGGACGACAACCGCCCGCCCGACTACAGCCGCCTGACGGACAAAATCGAAGGCGGGGTTGAGGCCATCAAAAAGGCTATTGTGGCCCATTCGGAAGACGCAGAAGTGCTGGAGCTGCGGTTTCACGGCCAAAACGCTCTTTTTGAACACCCAGTGAAGTCGCGGCAGATCAACAAGCAGAACATTTTGCTGAAGTTCTCGTTCCCGAAGAAAGTATGGCGGCAGGTGCAAGCCGAGAAGGCCCGCGGGGCTTTGGGCGGGGTAACTGAGATCCAGCGCGCGATTGAACTCTGCCGGCAGAGAGCGGAAGTTCAGAACGCCGAAACGGCTGCCCCGCCTGCCCCGCCTGCCCCGCCTGCCCCGCCTGCCCCGCACTCTTCCGCTACCCCGCATACTTCTACCCCGCATACTTCTACCCCGCATAATTCTACCCCGCATCCTTCTACCCCTCCCCCTCCTACCCCGCACTTCACTGTCCGCCCCGTCGCCATCCTCAACAAAACATTCCGCTTCCGGGAAATGGCCGACTTCCAGTACTCCACCGCCCACTCCACCACAGCGAAAACCGTGTCCCAATCCCTGTTCGACGGCAGCCTCCCGCACATCAAAAAGCTAAACGCCCTCCTGCAGGAAAGCACCCGCAACCTCCGCATCTCCCCCGCCGGCACTTTGGCCCCGAAACTCTACGACTGCGGCCTGGATTTTACCCCGCCGGCGGTGTTTTCCACCATGCCGGTTCCGTTCGCCTACAACTTCCGACACAACCCGTCCACCCAGCTGGTGAAGGACGCGGCAACGGGCGACCCGCGGCTGGTGAGCCGCATCCGCAAACAGGCCCTGTACCCGTCCCAACACACGTGGGGCGAGCCCGTGCCGGTGGACATGCGGCCCGAGCTGCAGGAGCGGCTGCAGCTGCTGCAGGCGGCGAAACAGCGGCTGCTGGACCGGTTGCGGGCCGCGCCGGAGATGCCGCAGCACGTGCTGTTTGACATTGCCGAGCGGAACGACATGCTGCTGTACGGTACGATTGTGTACCTGCGGCGGCTGTTTGAGCTGCACCCGTGCTGGGTGCGCAAAGTGCTGGAGTGTTCCGAGATTGTGCCGGCGGTGTATGTGCCGTACATTAAGCACGCGCTTCCGTACGTGGCGTACTCGGAGATGAACGGGCCGTGGCGGCGGAACTATGTGAAGTTCGGCGTGGATCTGCGGAGCGACCAAAAGTTCCGCGTCTACCAGATTGAGGAGTTCCGTACTATTCAGGAAGAGGAAGCCGAGGACGACGGCGGGCACGTGACCGATCCGGTGTCGGCGGCGCGGCTGCGGGTGCCGTTTCCGGACGTGTGCCGAGAGAATTTGGCCCGAATTGAAGCCGACAGCGGCTTTGAGCCATTTCTGGTGCCCGAGGCGCGGGAGCTGCTGGGGAAACTGGAGGCGGCCCCGCGCGGGGTGTCGCTGGTGCCGCCGCGGTTCCGCTTTACCGGCTCGGCAGTGCCGAAAATCAAGCATTTCCACCTTAAGGACATTACCGATCCCGACGTTGTGTACGTACTGGAATATGCGCAGCTGAACACGCCTGAGACGTGTTCGGAAGCGAACGGGTTCTATGACGACACCACAATGGCGGTGGTGCGGCGGATATGCCGGTACAAACTGCAGTGCCTTGTCGGGCGGACCGAGATCCAGGAGAGTCACGTGCAGAAGCTGCTGGAGGAGCGGTTTGTGCCGCCCGAGGAGCGGCATCCGAGCAAAATGCGCACGCGGGACGCGGAGGGTAAATTCCTGTCCGAGTATGTGGACAATGTGCGGAACGTGGATCGGTACGAAGCGGAGCAGCAGGACGGGGGAAAAGACGGAGAAGATGCCGGAACCGGAAAAGATATCGGAGACGGAACGGCCAGGACGGAAGCGGCGGAAGAAGAGGAAGAGGAAGACGAAGTGGAGTTGGTAGAGGCAGAAGAAGAGGAAATGCGGGAAGATACCGAAATGGGATACGAGGAGATGGACGAAAGCCGAGCAGCGGTTTGGGACTGGGTGGAGAAAGCCGATCCGCTGGGAGCCGAGCAGCTGCGGGGACTGGTGGGGTATCTGAAACAAAACAGCTCTTTATGAGAGGGAAGGAGAAAGAGGAGTGGCGAAGGGAGTATGGAATGGAGTGGCAAGTGAGGCGCAGGCAGCTAAAGGATGACAAATTAGGCAAAAGTGGCTGCCACAGTGGAAGGAAATGTACTGTAATATTATGTAATCCAAAACCCGTAAGCAGCAGGCATTGCGGACAAACAACAGGAAAAAGAGGAGTTGTGAAGCAGAGATCGAATAAAAGAATGGAGTGGAATGTTCTCCGCTTTATTGAGGCCTTCCGCTTGCCGAAAATTCATTTCCTCTTTTCCATACCTCTATCAAACTCTCTTTTGCGTAATTTTATCCTTCCGTTCATACAAGTGAATGTCACTATAAGTACACAGATGCCCACACATATTGCTTTATAGTCCCATTTCCCGTAATATTGCCAACTCCTCTTCGTTCTCGTATTCCTGTTCGCCTTCCTGTTCTTGAGGCCAGTGGGGCTCCGGCTCGGCTTCCGTCTCGGCTTCAGGCTCGGTCCCACCCGACGACTTTTCCGTTCCTGGCGGCTTTGTGCCCGTCCCGGCTTCGGCCTGGGCCTCGGCTTCCACCTCCTCGGCCACATCCGCCGCGGCTCGGTTGTTAGCAAAAGCCGATTCTAGCCAGTTGTCGTCGTCGGAGTCGTCAAATGTGATGTCGTTTGCGGCAGAGGACACGTCGCCGCCTCCGAGGAACAGCGAGTTGTTGTTTGTGTCCTCATCCGAGCCGTCGTCGTCACTGGCAACGACCCGCGTCCGGCGGCCCCTCGGCCCGCCCGGCTGGCCCGAGCCATCGGAATTCATTCCGAAGACCCCTTCGGCACTTCCGTCGGCACCTCCGTCGGCTCCGTCGGCTCCGTCGGCTCTTCCGCCGTCCGCGTCCAAATCCCCAAACCCGTCATTCTCAAACAGATCGTGCCGGTCCCGCTGCTCGTTGCCAAACACATCCCGCCGCGTGGCCTCAATCTCCTCATCAATCCACACCAACCGGTACTCCCGCAGCCGGCGGGATCTCTTCCCCACGCTGTCGGCCAGCGCGGCAAAATCCTCCAGCCGCGCCTTGGGAAAAATGCTGTGCGCCCACAGCTGGTAGAAATCAATCAGCTTCTGCAGATCAGCCAATTCGTGGCCTTTGCCTTTCAGTCTTAGGGGGTTATTCTTGAGAGCAGCGTTGGCTACTGTTTTGCGTATTTTCGGTAGGCCTTTCGGCTGCAGGAGTTTTTCGTCGTCCAGCACCACCAGTTTCCGTCTGTGTTTGATTTGTACTTCTGTGTCCAGTCCCAGCACGTCTTCGGTGTTGTTTGTTTGGTTTGCAGCTGTCGTCTCGGCTTGGGCGGGCTCGGGAGACGCGTCCGAGACGCGCTCCAGATCGGCGAAAAGGTCGTCTTCGTCCATACTACAGAGGGAGAAGTTAATTGTGGGTTTTAGCTGTGAAGACGAGATATTAAGTCTCCTCAATAGAGCCTTTATGAAGCGGTTGGACCGGAATTGAAGCCGAAAATGCCGTTGCTCATCGCGGGCCGAATTGGAAATGGCCTGCGGAACGCGTGTCGGGGCTGGATATGGGACAGAATTCACGTGATAAAAAGGCTACTCACGTGATGTGCAAAGGGTTTTATGATTACATAAACAGAAAAGAGATCCGGGTTTGTTTACGTTAGGGGCCACAAACGGTAAGCGGAGAGTTTGCGGCGGAGAGCCTGGCCATCGGAATAGCCGAGAGAGTCCGGCAACGGTTCGGTGAGTCATTGAAGCACATAAACGGTATTGCTTGATAACGGGCTTCTCGCAAAATCTTGCGTTACAATCATCAAAACCCAAAGGCACACGCAAGCAGTGGAAGACAAAACCGATTTCCCGCCAGATCAATAAACCGGTCAGCGGGCTAGGAGTTTAGCCTGGCCATCGGGAATAGCCAATACCCACAGAGAGCCCTCAATGTACTCACAAAGCCCTCACGTGTCCCTGTCTGGGAGCGAGCCGTTCAAATCGGCTGTGCCGACGCTGGTGGAAATGGTGCGGCATTTCCGGCCCGAGGCCAACCCCACTGAGACGGCTGTACTGCAATCTCTGATGTACACCTTATTGGGATCTCCGTCAGCAGTGTTTCCGGCTTCCAAAGACTTCCGATCTGTGTCTATTCCGACGACTCTGCCTGCCGGACAGGCGGCAATGGTAGCCCAGCTTGTGGAGTTGGGGCTTCTGTATCGGAACTTGGCTCAGGGCCCCGCTGCGCGGGGTCAGATCGCATCTGCGTTTTTCCGAACCGTGCAGCAGGGCCTGGAGGCGGGGTATGTTCCGAAAGTGAACGAGCTGGCCGTCAAGGTGGACTCCCTAGACGTCGGATACTCCGACATTACACTGGAGACTGTTTATGCCGAGCTGGCCCCTTATCTCTATCAGCTACGGTTTCTATGGTACCTACAGAGCAGCGTAGTGTTGGGGGAGAAAGCCGGGCCGTTTCTCTCCTGGGTATACCAGTTTGTGAGCCACGGGGACCCCGCGGTTCGTACGGAGGCCACGCGGGTGTTCCGACTCACCTGCGAGCCATTCTTCCGGATGGTGGAGCAATGGGTGCTGTTCGGTATTGTGGAGGACAAGTTTTCCGAGTTTTTCGTCCAGACGCACAATCGGGCCGAAGTGGTTTTGGACACTTCGCTTGTGCCCGAGTTTCTGTCTCCCGCCGTAGCGGAGAAGATGTTCCAAGTCGGGAAAACGCTGGTATTTCTGAAACAAGCCTGTCGGGACATCCGATGGGTGGACGAGTTTTCCTCTCGGCACTCCTCCCAACTGTCCATGGCCCGGCGAGCCACAAACATATCCGACATACTTGCCGGCATCCTCCGCACAATCGACAGTATGTATGCCGAACTGCTGGACCATACTGCCGCGGTTCTATTCGGCAGGTACAATATGGCGCAGCATCTCCTCGGCTTGAAACGGTACGTTCTGATGGGCAACGGCGACTTTGTGGAGGCGCTCCTCACCGCCGGCGGCGCCTTCTCCCAGTCCGCGTCTTCCGTGTCCCCGCATCAGGTAACCAAAGTGCTGGAAACGGCAAAAGCGGCCACCTCTGTGCGCCAGGAACTGCCAGAGGTACAAGCGGCTGTAGACGCCCGGCTGCTGGACATGCAGCAAGCCGCAGCAGCCCTGCCGGCTTGGGAAGTGTTTACTTTGGACTACCGGCTGGACGGAAACCCAGTGAAAACAGTACTGGAACTTGACACCCACAAGGGATACCTGAAAATGTTCAATTTACTCTGGCGGTTCCGGCGGGCCGAAAAGGCCTTACGGGATTTGTGGGAACGGGAGGCCTCGGAATGGAAGCGGGCGCGGTTCCAGCGGCGGGGCGTACACAAGAATACGAAACGCAAACAACGCATGTACGTACTGGCAACGTCTATGCGGTACTTTCTGGACAGCATTCTTCAGTATTTCTTCCGCAGTATTGAAAATGCCTGGACGGAACTTGTGGCGGCTCTGGAGACGCAGGAGGCTCAGCTTAGCGACGATGTCACACCGAGCCAGCTGGCGGCGCTTGCCGAGGTCGGCATTGAGTTGAGCCGTTCCGCCGACGCCGGAGCTAACGGCGCCCGGCTGCGGAAACAAACGCTGGACTCTCTGACGGCAAATCACCGCCGGTATCTGCAGCGGATTGTTGAAAAGGGCTTGCTTACCGACGGGCTTGTAGGCTCTTTCACGGGCAAAGAGGTGAAAAGCGAGATATTCCAGATTCTGGTGCTTATTGAGTCGTTTATAGCTGTGGCGGATGGTTTGCGGGAAGTGGAGGTGGAGGAGGAAACTGCGGAAAAGCTGCAGCAAGAACTGGGGCCGGTGGAAAGACGGAACATAGCCATGTTGAACGAGCGGCTGCGGACCATATCTCGGTATTTCCG
>JAKTWI010000646.1:0-12150 GCA_030561065.1 Sporopachydermia cereana | reverse complement strand
AAAAAAATATCCCAGAATACCCCCCCTTAAAAACTTGCATATTCCCGCATCTGTATGCATATCTTAAATCTTTCATACATTCTCATGCATTCTCGTGCATTCTCGCAAAGATATCTCAAATCTATGTGCAACCCCAAAAACAATATGAGCAGTTTATATTGGAGCTATAAACACTCCTTAAACTACATCAAATAGAGGGAAAATGTTAGTAGAATACGAAAGTAGCACACAGCTCAAAGTGATGAGAAAAACCTCTCGACATCTTCGAAGTGGGACGTCATGTATACTCATGCATCTGAGACGCATCCTGTATGCTTGAACATCCGCTTTAGGCACCAGTATGCAGGTATATGCAACATGCAAATGAACGGATCTCAAAGAAACCAGTAAATAAGTCATATCTCCTCCAATAATCATAGTATTAAGAAGAATGCATATTGAAAAGAAAACTAAGCACCAAGTTTGCACTATAGCCAGATTCTCAAGTTTGAACAGGAACAGCTCGCAACAAGAACACTAAAAAAATGTTGTTTCTGTCCTATTTTTTTGGGGGCGCCCCAAAAAGAATATTTTTACGGGGCATGCATAATCGTGCAGCAAAGGACGCCCGAAAAATAATATTTTTTTGGGCAATATTTTTTTGGGGCACAACATCCCCACCTTTCATAAAATAAGCTTTAGACACCTGCATGAGTTGTGCGCGAGTGAACTTTGCCTGAAACCCAATTTAACTTACAGATCACATAAGCATATAGCCTCCTACTATGGCGATCACGTCATCACAAAATGAACCCTCCATCGACAAAATGATTCTGTTGTCTCTCCTGTTGCTCATTTCTACGCTTAGATACTCCACTTGACTACAATAACAAAATCTCTTCTGAGAGTTCAGCTATGGGAATTTTTTTTGGTATCTAGAGAATATCTGTAAACAGCTTTGATGTTCCGTATCCCACGCAAAGCCGAGTACCCTCGTTTACTTCATTAAAAGGAGACAGCTGTCTCCATCGACAACAGAATCCCATCTTTTCCTATCATCCTCTTATCACCCTCTGAGAATCCTCGTATCATTTACTTTCATTTTCCTTTCATCCTCCCAAAATGACAAAACCCCGTGGAAGAGTCTCTCGGCAACAACAACAGCAGCAGCAGCAGCAGGCTGAGTTATACCCAGGCCTCAACGATATAGCCGACGCCTTTGAAGCTCTGCCACTGGACCTGGTGCGCTACTTCACGCTACTACACGAAATTGACTCCAAATGTGTTGGCAGCACACCGATTCTGCTGAAACTTATCAGCCAATTTCTCAGCTTGCCCGTTCCTGCGCGCTCCATATCAAGAAACTCCACCAAGGAGCAGATTGAGCAGATGGAGAAAGACAACCAATACCGGGAGGCCATGTTGTCCGATATCCGTGATCTGATTCGGGAACTGATGCCGTGTCTGGAGGAGAAAATGCATGTGGCCGGAGTAGCTGCGGATGCCATCACAAAACATCTGAACAGGATCAACCACGATTTCGATCTTATTGTGGCCAACGAGATTCCAGAGTCTGTCCGCATCGGGCCGCTGAACCACCCAGCTATGATTCTGGACTCCAAATTGCCTGAAACCAAGTCTGCCCAGGCGGCGCGCAGTGAGAGCCGCCGAGAGGCCTTGGCAGCAAAAAAGGCGGCCCAGAGTGCGTCTCACGAACCCGGTTCCGTTTCCGTTTCCCGCTCGACTTCCCGGAGAGCGGCTACTCCTTCTGCGAGAGCCAGAGGACATGCGGACGACTCGGGAACTGACGGAGGCAAGTCGGGATCTTCCACCTCCCGCAAACACTACTTAGGCAATGGGTCCAATACTACCGGAGCAAATTCTGCGTCAGGTAATGGCACAGGCAATGGCACTAAGGAGTCTACGCCTTTATCCGGGCCGCCTGGAAAGAGAAGACGGCCCAAACAGCCGACTTCCAGTCTGTTATCGGCTGCCGTTTCGGGATCTGAGCTTGCCGGTCCGGTCGCCCAGCACAAGAGAGCGGATGGAGCCAGTGGATACGATGGTATAAATACAGAAACTGGACAGCCGATTTCCGGAGGAAATTCAGCCATAGGCTCGGAGATTGAGCGGAGCGGGACGCCGGGGAGCCGGCGGGGGAAAACATCGAAGGCCCCAAAGAGAGAAAATGGTAAAGAGACGCCGCCAATTGTACCCCCAACAAGAATCGAGAAGGTGGAGATCCCTAAACATATTCAGGAGGAAATGGAATCTGAACCTGTTTACTGTTACTGCCAGCAAGTTTCTTACGGTGAGATGGTTGGATGTGATGGTGCTGATTGCAAGAGAGAATGGTTTCATTTGCCCTGTATTGGGCTTCCTTCTCCGCCCAAAGGCAAATGGTACTGCAATGAGTGCACGGCCAAGATGAAGAAGGCAGGGAAAAAGTAGCTGTGGCCTGTATTATGTAATCTATGGTGCGATGACACGACAACTCTGTGTAATTTATGTTTTTGTTCCACCCCTGTAGTGTATGTCTGTAGATAGGCCTAGTTGATAAAATGGAGGACAATGAAATGGAGGATCAAGGAAGCAAAAATGTAGTCACCAAGAGCGCTGAATGTTGTTAGTAAGGATCTTTTTAGTATGGGGGTGATGCTGAAGGATGTTTGATGAATTTGAACAGCAGAGTAACATCCAGCACTTCACCTCGCCACGGGAATTTGTCAAACTTACCGGCTAGGTATCACTGTAGTAAATTCTTTCCTGTTTGCTTTGTTTGTTTGCATTCTGAGAGACACTGGAGATGAAAATATAATGGTTAGAGATTGTTGTTCCCCAAGTATCCTGCAGCAACCTTCTTACTCAAGGATGTACTTACCTGTCAAAACAAATTGACCCACTGTGGAAATAAAACCTCCAAGAAAAGCATTGAAGGGCTAAGCCATCGGTTAGTAACGTAGTATACAAACTGAAATCTCCTCATCCAACTCTCACAAGTATAGCCTCCATCCCAACTTACAAAGTTCCCGAACAGCACACATATAGCAAACTGGTACACTCCAAGTGCCACCAAAAACGCCAGATATATATCGATAATCCGACTATGAATAGTTAGGTGCTCCAAATACCCAGCAGTCACTTTTGACCATGAGTTGGACAGCCGGAAGTCCATACCAGAGGTGGACCCCGTCTTGGAGGCACTCTTCATGTTTTGTATGGCGGCCTTGTTAATAGTTCCTGCCATTGTGGTTCATCGGTTGCTCTCTGGGGCCTGCATATGTGGAATTGCCAGCCTATTCAACCAACCGCTGGTTCCTTTAAATCATCCCGTGTAATCCTCATCAATCTATGATATCAAACACGCTGGCGCCCAAATAAAGACATGATGGAGTGAGACGCGATCTTTAGCTGGATTGTCCCACGAGAGGAGATGTGAGGTTGAAGTGTGGGGGATGAACGGGTGTTTCCCATTTTCGGAGTGAGATGTGAGGTATACTGTGGAAGCTATCGTAGCCCCTCTTTTGGGACGTTTTTTTCCTTACAGAGGAAAAATTTTGAGGCGTGAGAAGTAAAAGATAACACCACAATGAAAGACATCAGTGGCTTTGTTTGACTATAGATTGAAGAATATCACGGCAAACTAAGACAACGCTTGCATATTCTGTCAAATCATACTATATATTGGCTCAATATGGCTGAAATGTAAGTTGAAACGAGTGGAAGTGTCGGGTGGTTGAAGGGAGATGACAACTGAGAGTTCCTACACGAACAATGTTTGAAAGGCTGTAACATGATAGATACTAACTTGATTGTATCTATAGAAAATATGTGACGGTTGAAAAACCTATCCCTGTCGAATATGACTTGGGCAACTTGGCAGTATTTGACACCAACCCTCTGGAGTTCACAGAAGTTTCAGCTAAGGAAGAAGTGCTGAAAGCTGTGGCGCGAGATAACACACAGCTCCTCATAAATCAGATTCTTTCTCTGCCCATCAAGAAATCCACAGACTCCAATAACAGCACAGGTACACAGAACTCTACTATGGCGCTGATTATGCTGCCAGATCCCCTCACTGAGCTACCGCGAGAAAAGCCGATTCCGAAGCCGAAGGCTCCTACGAAATGGGAGCTGTTTGCCCGCAAGAAGGGTATCAAAGCCAAGGGCAAAACTGGAAAGCTTGTTTACGACGAGGAAAAGGGAGAGTGGGTGCCCAAATGGGGATTCAAGGGCAAGAATAAGGAACTGGATGACCAGTGGTTGGTGGAGATGGATGACGACAAAAGCAGCAAGAAACGTAAGGCTGAGGGTGAGGATCTAATTGATCCCCGAACGCTCCGAAGGGCCGAAAGGAAGAAGCTAGTGAAGAAGAACGAACTGCAGATGAAGCGGAATCTCCAAAAGAAGTAGTGAAAGCGAGCTCGGCCAGATTCTGTTGAGGGCTCGGCATGTGTGTAGATAGGGTAATGAACTGGGGATCACATTTTACGGACCTGAGCGTACTGCCGTATGTGTGAGTTTATCATTTTGTAGGTCTTTGATAAGCATTATGTCTCCAAATCTCCCTTCAAATCTCCCCTATCAGAAAGCTGAATATAAAGACTATGCAGTTAATCACTATGGCTTGGATTCCAGTTCAGAGCAGAACCACCGTCTGTACGTAGCCTCATTTAGGTTAGCGTTTGAGTATCTCGCAACTCTAATCTAAACTCTAACTCTCCTGTCCTCAAAACGCAACTTCACGGCAGCTATCAGAAACTGCCTATTTGGTCATATCAAGCGACACATCGTCAGTATCAACAAGAGATAACCCACTGCTGAATGGACTGGACCTTCGCAACAATCTCAACCACTAGCTGACTAAAGAGCTTATATCGGAAACGCCTGCTGAAGGCAACCTTCCCCGCTTATCTCCATTCATCGCTCAGTGCCGATAGACAGGCAAGCCGCGTATATAACCTATCCTTTACCTAGTAACCATTCTCATTATTCACTCAGTCTCCCTTACCACAGTTAGTCCATATATGCTGTTAGTATAGACAACACACCACCAGCCTCTCTCCATACTATCACAACCTCCACACAATCACAACCTCCACACAACAAAGCCATCACACAGCAACAATGGGATACACGAAATACGAACTCAACTGCGATATGGGCGAGGGCTACGGCCGCTGGAAAACAGGGCCCGACGAGGAAATCATGCCCCTGATCGACGCAGCCAACATTGCCTGCGGGTACCATGCCGGCGACCACACCATCGTCAAGCAAACGGTAAAGCTGGCCAAAAAGTACGGCGTGAGCTGCGGAGCCCATCCGGGGCTTCCCGACATCAAGGGATTTGGCCGACGAGCAATGGCCATTGCCCCCGACGAGATATACGATCTAATTGTATACCAGGCGGGCGCGCTCAAAGCGTTTCTGGAGATTGAAGGCATGAGGCTGGATTTCATTAAACCCCACGGCCAGCTTTTCTTCTATATCATGAGCAACGAGGAAGTGATGGACGCCGCCATCAGAGCCGCCAAAGACCTGGGGGTGCCTCTTGTCGGAGCCCGGAGCGACAGATACAAGAAGAAGTGTGATGATGCCGGGGTGGAGTTTCTGGAGGAGCTGTATGCCGATATTGACTGGGCCGAAGACGGCAACTTGGCCCCCATTGGCACCTGGACTCCGAAAACACCTCAGGATATTGCCGACCAGGTGAAGAGATGTGCTTTGCAGGATAAGGTGGTTTGCAATACTGGTAAGGAGATTTCGCTGAAGTTTGGCGAGAAGCCCTTCTCGCTGTGTCTTCACTCTGACATGCCGAACGCTTTGGAGAATGTAAAAGCGGCCAGAAAGGCGTTGGATGAGGTGAATGCCAAGAAGGGATTGAAATAGAGAGGCAGTAGGGGTGTGGTGGAAGTATGGCATACATGAAGATATATATGAGATAGGAGTCTGGATGAATGCAGCATTGTAGAGTTCGATGAGTTTTGATTGTAGGTGATGGGAATGGTTATAGTGTTGGTGGAGATGGTGTGTTCAAGGGGTATGTTGGGGCTGTTGGAATACTTTGAGCTGTTGATATTCGAGTTGAGGGATTGTGTTGATTGCTGCTGTGAGTTTGAAAAGCAAGGCATTTTGGTAGTTGAGTAGCACAGTTTCTTCTGGCATCAATGAGGCGACTGGATAATATTCAAGACAATCGTCTACCCTTTGGATATCTCCTGTGTCTTACGCATCACAATCATCTCTAGGAAGGTAGATTGGTCGTCATTACTGTCGTGTTCCGGGAGTCATGGCAATCGTTAGTTCTATAGGCGTGCCAGGATTGGATTATGGACTTGAATGAGTGAGCAAAAGAGATCAAATGATTGAAAGATGAAAGGCCTTCTTAGCTTTTGTCTATTCTCAATAGATCAACAGAGTAGTGACAACTGTTCATAGAGGAGGCTCAAATCAGGTCTTTATTATGGCAAGTTTCCATAGTTAAGCGATTCTGTGCATATGCAAGAGAGATTGTTTTGATTTTCGAGGACAAAACGAACACGATCAACAAATAATACAGTCCATTAGAATAAAAACAATCAGTAGACTCCACTATATTATTTAATCAGTACACCGACAGTAAATATGAGGATAATGGTAAACTCAGACAGGAAGAAATCACAATAGAGTCAACTGGCGTACCAAGTTCGAACAGCCTTCTGGGGTACCTCGACTCAGTCTTTCACATCAACACGTCAACATGACAGACCAGCAAGACAGTAATTCATCATGGGAAACACTCATGTATGAAATCATTAGCATCACTGCCTTGAATCTCTCAATATATTCTCTAGAGTGTACTGTGGATGTACCATTTCACACAACCCTCAGCACATCAACCGGTCAACGTAACATCAACACATGAGCATAGAAGCTCCTCAGAGTGCCAATCAAACAACCAACAACATAAACATTTCCCGTATCAACATGATCATCTCAAAGCGATACTACTCATGCTGCGCTCTCCATAAAACAGTCAAACTACAGTACATCGACATACCAGTCTTACAGAGCAGTGAGCATATAATAAATAGGATATCCCGATCGACGGACCATACGAGCAAAGCGTACCAACACAACCCTTCAGCAAGTCAAATCAACACAATGCCATCACAACATCCAACACAGCTCATCGATGATCACCAAACAGCGCGTCATAACACTTCTCTACCCCTCAGCACATCACTCAACTGCAACCTCACTACAAATCCCACCACCTTTCTACCAATTCATCAAAACACCGATACATTCAAATCACTGAGTGACTACACATCCTCCCTCAACTGACTAGTTCACCTTATCATAAACAAACAGCACCTGGCCCGAGTTCACAATGTCCTTCTCGTCTACAAGAATCTCCTTCACCTCATACTCGGCATTGCCGTCCGCATTCTGAATGCGGATAGGAATCTCCGTTTTCATGGCCTCCAGAATAACCACAGGATCATCCGCCTTGAATCGGGCCCCCTTGGGAACAGGGAATTTGAACACTGTAGCCGTCATAGTGGACTCGCATTTCAAGAAACTGTCGTCAATTGCACTGCCGGCTTCACTCTTGGCTGCCTTCTTAGCCGCCTTCTCGGCTTCCCACTCCGCCTTGAGAATATCGTCCTCAATCTTCAGCTGGGTGCCCATGGCGTCCTGGCGGGCTCTCAGTTCTGTCAGCTCCTCTTTAATCTCCTCCATAAACCTGGTGTACTCTGTGAAGTCGAAAACAGCCGCCTCGGGTTTGATCACCAGCTTGTTTGTCTTCATATCGTTCTCCAGCTTGTCGAGCTCCTCGGCACTGACCTCATAGAACTGAATCTGGTCAAACAGCTGCAGATACCACGGGTTGGTGCCAAACTGCTTGAACTGGTCTAGACGGGCAAACGTGTTCCACAGAATACTTGGCAGCGTCAGACCCCAAATCATGTAACCCCCGGGGGTCTCAATCGGATGCACACTCTGGGAAACACTCCCAGTCCCCACAGCCCCCGCAGGAGTGTAGTGGCGGGACGGGTTGTATTTCCCGCTCTTAAAGGACAGTCTGGGATCTTTATGCACCAGCAGAGGCGTGCAGCAGATGAAGGAAACTGCAGTCACAACCTGCATGGGCCCATAAACCCGCCGCTTGAACTCCTCAAAAGTGTCAATCAGAGAGGATTTCATCAGATACTCGCGGTTGTTGGGCAGGTAGGCAGCCGTGGGGCGGATGGACTTGGCGTACCGCTCCCAGCACTCAATAACAGCCGGATGCTCAATACACAGCGGCAGGCGGAAGATACGGGACGGCACCTTCATCTGGTTGATCGGCGGCAGTTTGGCCTCCACCTCTTTCACAATCTCCACCAGCTCGTGCCGGGGGATAATCTCAGGCTCAAAGGCAATGGCCAGACATCCGTTTGCCGTCTCCATACGGTACACTCCCTTGCCGAGTTTCTCATTCTCCTTCTGCAGTTTCTCCAGCTCCATGTTCAAAAGGTACTGGCGGGCCACACTTGCCAGCTGGAACTTCTCCAAATCGTAGTCGATCTGAATCATCTTTTCGCCTGCCTGGCGGATCATTGTGTACGGCAGATCGTCGGATTTCTCCCGGAGATACAAAACAGTGTCAAACTCCACCGGCTCGTACTCGGGCAAATCTTCCGGGAAGGGGTGTTTGCGGGCCTCCTCTTCGGAAGGATGATTGGCCAGAAAGGCTATATGCTCGTTCCGCAGCTTGCGGAGTTTGAGCGCGTCGCCATACGTGATGTGCTCAAACTTGATATTGGCACTCACTTTGGCCTGGCCAAACTTCCACCAGTCAGCCTCAATCGGCACAATGGGACTGAGAAAGCCACTCATGGTAATACCGTCGGGACCGGAGATAACCGTCATATCTCCGACGGTACTGACACCGTACGGAGGGTACACATACTCAATGATGTTTGCCGGATGGTTGCCGCCGTCCCTTCCGTCCGGACGGGCAAACGGAACCTTCGGCCCGTCCAGGGTAATGGAGCCGCGGTTCGAGTTCATGTTCATTTGCCAGACTGTGTCAAACAGCGCCTTGTGGCCCTCGTCGCCCATAATCTCGGGAGTGTTGTGCGGGCCGTTGAGACACCGGATCTTCCACACAAACTCCTTGTCGTCATAGTCGTAGCTGGGCCGGGCAACGGCCGGCAGCTGGTACAGCACTTTTGTTTCGGCTACCTCGGCATGCGGGGCCAATGCCAGACAGTCGCCGCCCCGCAGCGGGCCGCCCTGGTGGCCGCCAATGTTGACAGTGGGGCTTGTCGCCTTGGAACCGAGATAGTAGGCTACAGAAGGAAAACCGCCTTTAACGGCAAGATACGCTTTCCCTGCTACGCCGCCTTGGAGGTCGCCCACCTTTATTGTGGCGCCCGCGGGGACGGCAACTGCAGCCCACGTGGGCACCTCTTTGCCGTCCACAGTGAACTGGAAGTTGCCGCCACACAGGGAAACGGTGGCCGGGTGATGGAACACAATGGTGGGCCCCAGAAGCACAATCTCCAGCGCTTCCGTTTCCGGCTTGTTGCCGACCAGCACATTGGCAACCTGGAAGGCAAACTTGTCCATCGGGCCACCCATAAGAACTCCGCCGTTGTACGTCAGTCGTCCGGGGAGATCCTGCACGGTTGTATAAGCGCCGGCATTGGCAAACTCCATTAGCGTGGGTTTGAACTCAAAGCTGTCGAGGAAGCTGGTGAGAGTGAAACCTTTGCGGAAGTTCTTCGAGTCCAAAATGCACTTGAGATACTCGGCATTAGTCGTCGGGCCCTGAATGACACTGCGGGTGAGCACTTCAATCATCCCGTCGACAGCCTCGGCCCGAGTAGGCGCCCAGACCATCAGCTTGGCCAGCAGGGGGTCGAAGTAGGGAGTGATTTTAGACCCCGTGGACGCCCAGCCGTCTATACGGACTTTCACATTAGGGTCGGAAGTCTTAGTGCAGTACTCCACGTTTGTCAGAGTGCCGGGACAGGGGCGGAAGTTCTGTAGCGGGTTTTCCGCATACAGGCGGACCTCAATGCTGTGTCCCGTGGGCTGGGCGATTCCGTACGCGTCGGATTCGTATTTGCCGCTGGCACGGAGAATGTCGCTGGGGATGCCCTTTTGGCCTCTGAGTTCCCAGTCGGCCTGCAGCAGCATAAGGTACACCAGATCCACTCCGTACACCAATTCTGTGATGCCGTGCTCGACCTGCAGCCGGGTGTTCATTTCCAGGAAGTAGAAGGACGCGTCGTCGTCGTCTACCAAAAACTCAATTGTGCCGGCAGACTTGTAGCTGACCGCCCCGGCAAGTTTAATGGCACATTCCGACAGCTGTCGTCTCAGCTCAGGATGGGAATAGTAAGGAGAGGAGATGTATGGCGACGGAGTCTCCTCAATCACCTTTTGGTGTCTTCTCTGCACGGAACATTCCCGCTCGCCAAAAGCCACCACCTCGCCAGTGCCGTTTCCGAAAACCTGTACCTCAATATGTCTTCCGTGTTCCACATATCTCTCCAGAAACAAACCGTCGTTCTTAAACAGGGAAGAACCTCTGCTGCGGACTTCGGCAACACCCGCTTCCACCTCTTCGGGAGTGCGACACACCTTCATGCCCATTCCGCCGCCTCCGGCAGTTGCTTTCAGAATCACCGGGAAGCCGATTCTGTGGGCCTCGGCCAGCGATTCCTCTACTGTGGTGAGAAGGGCGCTTCCCGGAACGACTGGAACGCCGGCTTTGATTGCCAGCTCTCGGGCGAAATGCTTGAGCCCGAATTGCTCTACAGAGGCGGAGTCCGGTCCGACAAAGATAATGCCGGCTTTTTCAAGCGCAGCGACAAAGTCTCTGTTTTCAGACAGAAAGCCGTATCCGGGGACGACGGCATCGGCTTTGCAGTCCTTGGCAGCTTTTACCACCTGGTCAATGTCGGTGTAGGCAGACACGCCGGTACCTTTCAGGAGGATGCTTTCATCCGCCTCGGAGACATGAAGTGATTCGGCATCCTCTTTGGAGAAGATGACGACAGCTTTCAGGCCATGCTGAAGGGAGTGTTAGTGTTTGGACAGAGGAGAGAAGGAGAGAGAATACTGGATAAGTAGGCTTCACATACCTGTTTGCAGGTTCTGATGATGCGGCATGCGATTTCGCCTCGGTTGGCGATAAGCACCGTTTTGATGGCAGCAAAGGGGCTGTCGGCAGTCGTCATGGTTGTGGTTGATGTGTTTTGATTTCCAGTTGCCAGGCCTCTTTTACCAGAAAATAGCCCAGGTAACGTGAGAAGTTTGGTGTTTGTAGGTGGGAGTGGAGAGGTTCAATCCACGCTACCTTGACCCTTTGCTACTATTGGAAGAGTGAGAGATCGCGAAGACTATATAGATAGGGCTCTGATAAGAGTACAGATCTTGCTGAGTCCATGGATGTCTGCTTAGATAGGAATAGGCGCACTGAGATCAAAGCGTAAGTATTATCTTGCGGGGTTTGATTAGGTATAGAGTTCAATAGGGTTTAACCAAGGTTTGGCATTGCAGGCTAAAGTTGGAAGGTTCGGGCATGTAAGCTGAACTCTATAGCGCCGCTCTCAACTCCATAAGGTGCAACACTCGGTATAGAAGGCTCGGTTCTTGAAATACAACCTTGTTTGGGAAGTTCCGCAGAGTCTATCAATCTATGTACTGATTCCAGCTATTTGGTGCGATTTGATGGGTTTTGCTGTCAGTGCAGGCGGCAAATTGTCCCTATTAAGAAGTTTTGATTACGTATCCCCACATCTCTTAGGGATCTCTTACTACAGATAAGCAAGATGCTGAACAGATATTGTACGCAGGAAGGCTGTCTGTGATTGAAGCTGGTGATTGAATGAAAGCCCAGTCTGTGATATTGTTCCATTTGCCACAAGTCATTGTGATAAACTGGTTTATTGGTTTCGTAGTTACACATTTGACCGTTGTTCGAATCTCGGGTTTATGACCAAAAGAGTTGAACTCTAATCGTAGTAGCTTTGAAGCCTAAATCTTAGTTGGCGCTAAGCGTGGGGTTAGCCTGATTTGATTTGATCCCAGTTCTTTCAGAAGGTACGAAGATACGTGAAGTGAATAATTTGATGCTTTAACTTGAAGGGGATTCCGTAGAGACTAACAGATGTTATCAGACATCTTAAT
>JAKTWI010000644.1:0-12260 GCA_030561065.1 Sporopachydermia cereana | reverse complement strand
GCCAGAGTCGACGTGTCCAATGACAACCAAGTTGACGTGTGTCTTTTCTTTTCCCATTGTTGCTGGTGTGTAGGTGACGATGAATTGAATTCAATTAGACCTCAGATAGTAATGCAATTGATTACAGGTGTGAGCGACAAGGGGAGGAAAGAAGAAAAAAAAGAGTCAAGAATCAACAGAGAAGCAGAAGAAAAAATAGTTAAGCAGGTGAACAGACCTTTTTATAAATGGGAGCCACCGAAAATTTTTTCATTTGGCGGTTGGCAATTCGACTTGCTGGACAGCCTGTACCTTTTGAACTTTAAATGGGAAAGGCTGAACTTTAAGGTGGGATAATATGTACATGTGACTGGAGGAGGCAGTTACCCTCCTCAGATATATGATAAGGTGCAGAGTTAGTTTCAGCAGTGTGACTTCAGAACGGGAGGGCGTCTGAAGGCAGAGGGGTGGAACAGAGAATTGGAGGGCTGTTTTGATGGTTTTTACTTGTTTCTTTGATAGTTGGAGCTGAAAAAGCGGGTTACCACAAGAAAAGCTCACACTTTGACGTTACTGTGCAGGTTTGATGTGAGCATTTGCGCCTGCGGTGCATAGGGCTGCAGAAACCTGTGGAAGGTTTGGCATACACTGTAGACTGAAAATGATGAAGTGTCGTTAACTGTATAGGGCAGGTGCTGTTTACATGTAAGTGACTGATGCTGCTCAGAATGGGAGGCGTTACTGCTTTGGGAAGGTGCGAATGAGGTATGTTTCTGCAAGGTTATGCGGACGTGACGCTGAAATATGCATGTGCATGCGCTGTTGCGTTAAGCCGCAGGACAGGTCCCCGATGACGGGTGAAAATCTCGTGACAGGTTGGAAAGATGGGATGAAAAGGATGGCGGAGATCATGATTGATGAGAGTTTAGGAGTGAATGATTAATGATTTTTCAATTGCTAGCTGTCGGCAAGACTATAGGTGTGATCAATGGGAAAGTGTGCTGAAGTTTGAAGTATCGCGTTCCATCAGATATGCACCGAATCGAACAGCTGGCGGGGCAGCAGGTATGTTCATACTAGGTCAGTAGAGGCGTGACATGGACGCCGAACTATTGCTACAATCGTCCAATCCTTGTCGAAAGGTAGTGTCTTCAGTTATGGCCACGTATGGTTGAAAAGACTGAATTGCCACAGCGTGCGAGCTCCATCAAAAGTTCATCTCCCAAGCTTTTTGCAGCAGCCCACAACTGCCCTTGCAGCTATCATTGAATTTTCAGCCTCTTCCCTCCAAACAGATTCTCTATAGATCCGCATTCGGGGTGCGCATCCGCATTATCGCATCGGGAACTGGCATCTTCTCAAATTTGCAAGCAAAAGCCATCCAAAACCTGACGGCCTGTCCCGGCGGACTGATCATAGACCCCCCACTTCGTCACATCTCCGGTAGGTAATTGGCACGCTCATAAAAATTTTTACATTGTGGGGAGCGTTATACTGCAAGAAAACCAATGGGGGAAACCGTCCCCTGGGTGGCAAGAAATC
The DNA here is from genome assembly GCA_030561065.1 of Sporopachydermia cereana. Classification (NCBI taxonomy): domain Eukaryota; kingdom Fungi; phylum Ascomycota; class Sporopachydermiomycetes; order Sporopachydermiales; family Sporopachydermiaceae; genus Sporopachydermia; species Sporopachydermia cereana. Next base: position 10,739 of record JAKTWI010000644.1, on the reverse strand, counting down.
ACTCTGAGTGCCACTCAATAGTGACTCATTTGATGACAGAAATGTTTTGCTTAGCGGCTCGTTCTTACAATGTCATTGTCATCTATTGCCATCATTTATGACCTGTATAGCGATCTTCGGCGCAGTAGCCGTCATGAAAAATTGTGACTCTGAGTGTCTATGGGACAACGCCTTTTGATGTCTGAGTTTGCCACAGACCCTTCGGGAGCTAAAGGTGGGCAGAGTTTGGTCGGCTATTCGGTATGTACGTAAGAAATACAATCACTCGCAAACCCTAATTCTGGCCAGAATCAGAAGCATCACTATAAACATCATCGGCATATCGTGATGATCATGATTGAGTGCAATTACTTTGCATGAATATTGAGCTTTGACCATTGAGGTTTGGCCATTGAGTGCGGCAATTGAGGATGGGAACACTGGGCAAGCCCAATGAGCGGTCAGTCAATTGTTCTGTACTGTTGGAACCCCTCAGCTTACGATTTAAGACTGGTAGCAATACACGGCTCGTTTCAAGTTGAAACGAGACAATTATCATTTATAATAGTATCCATACTATAACGATTGTACCAATTATACCATAAGAGACCCAAGCCAAAAAACCTCGCAAACCAAAGTCGAAGTAAAATACATATCTATCCCTGATGTTAACCATCTTGATGTATGAAAAGCCGCCTCCAACCATATCCCAATCCCAAATCCAAAGTGAAATCCCAAAACCAGAAAGAAAAAGTAAAGTAAAAAAGAGAGTGATAATAGATACAAGAGTAGTTGCCAGAATTCAATGAAAGCAAGCAGTGCCATCAAAGGTATTTCTCAAACATTTTGTCATCCAACCAGCCCACTTTTTCGTAGGCAGTGTACAGTCTCGATGCTTTGTTCACATCAATGCGACACGATTTCTGAGCATCCGTCCGTCTGAAAGGAAGGTCGTTCCTCAGCCGCCTGACCTTTTCTGCAAAAAGCCTCCGCTTGGAGTCAAGGTAGACATTGCAAGGCAGTCTCAGAACACTCGCCAGATAGACTTCAGCCGGATGTAACAAATGAACATAAGGATCCTTCGACAGGTCCATGGGTTGGCCCTTCCATTCAACCTTCAAGCATTTGTTGTTGTTCGGCAACGTGGAAGGAGGAGGCGAGAAGTCTTCCAGCTGATTGTAAGCAGCATCATGTACTTCGTTACCAGTCGTTCCGTAGTGTGAACTTGAAGTGGCTGGAATGTTAGACTCAAAGTCCGGAGGCAGAGGAGTACCAATTGTAGGCGATGAGAAGTCATTAGGAACAAATGCAGGCTCCGGCTGGGGTGTAGCATCAGCAACTTCTGGACTTCTCTTAGGCTTCACACTGGTTGAAGTCTTTGCTCTCTTCACCTTCTGAGATGGGGAAGGGGAGGCGACAGAAAGAGCAGCAGGCGCCGTCTTTGGCGACACAGTTCGCGATGGAGTGGGAGGAGCAGTCAGCCCACCCTTGAACTGTTCCAAGGCCGCACTCACCTCCGAAACAGAAGGAAGGGCGCTGGCTTCAGCTTCAGCAAGCGACTCAAGCTGTTTGGCAACCAAGGCTGCATGCTTTTCTTCCCTCTTAGCTGCGTCTTCAGCCTCCTTCTTCAGCCTTTTCGCCTCAGCAAGCTCAGCTGCGGCGATTGCCGCTTCCTCTAACCTCCGCTTCTTGTGTTGTTCAGCCGCTGCGTCGTTGTAATAACTGAAGAGCGCCTTCTGAGCAGAATAGTACTTCCTAGCATTCTTCTTTAACCCTTCCCAGCAGTTGATCTCCAAAGCGGCTGTAGGCTTCAGTTCCTCCTTCGACTCCTCTTTCGTTTCAGAGGCCTTTGGCGTTTTGCTTGTGTTCTGTTGTTTTGTTGTGAGCGGGAAGAGAGGTTGCGTGAAAGTGGCGTCACCTAGAAGTTCTCCTCTCTGATAAGGCGATAGGGGAGGCGAAGGCATAGACCTCACAGACGCGTTCGCCTTTGAGGATTCAGCACCGCTAGCGGTCTGTGAATGCCTGCGCGTGTCTGATATCGTGCTCGACATTTTGTAGTCTGAGAGCTTTGTGAAGACAGAGTCAAAATCTGGAGTGACAGCTGCAAAAGCTGACGTTGTTGTCATGGTTTGTGATGTGAAATAGAGGAAAAAGTGATACAGAGCTCACTATGATGAACCCAGTGTTGTTCTAGATGAAAGACTGTTGATTGCAAGTGTTGTGATCGTTTGAAGATGAGAAATTAACATTCCATATGAAAACAAGGCCATTGAGATAGCAAAGCGATAAGAAAGAGTAATACCTCTTGTGATCGGAGTCTGTAAAGTATTTATAAATCTCACAAATTTTTTTGTTCTATACACAACGCGACGCATGAAAAAGTTCTGTTTGGTTTGGTCCCTTCCTGATTTGGGGCGAATCTGGTTGCCGTTTATGGGTGTGCAGAAGGCAGAACATAGGATCATTACCGGAAGTGTACAAAGAATCATCAATTGAGTCACTAGCGCACGGTAAATCCTTTTCCTCCGGTGAACTCTATTTAGATCTTACGGACAGAGCATGATGGGGTAACAGACAAAAAGTTGTTTACTATGTACATGTGGTAATTTAGAAAAGTAAGTTGCAGATTAAGGTTTGAAGCTGAAATATCACTCACACATATGTCAGACGGCTATAGTTGGACAGGGTCACATGTAAAGGTAATCTTGGGAACAGGCTGAGCCTCCTTTGCTGTGACATCGGACAAAGACGTTTCAAAGTCACTGCTAAAGGGTCTGCAAGTCAGCTATCGGGAACTTTGTTTTGTACCTTTGAAATTATCACCGACTTCGTCCGAGAACTCGCACCCTTATTGCTGTTTTCCCCAGTCATAAGCGATGTAATTGTAATTGAGCTTCAACTGTAATATCATTACCCCACCTGGGATTGGTGAATGTAGCTGGGCAGCCCGCAACACTGTACAAGCAGTGTTCCAAACTCCAATCCGGAAGTGTGCACTTGCTTGCACTTCCTTAAGCAGATATTGCAAATACTTACATGCTGAATCATCCAAATGGCACGCTAGTTGCACTAGACTTTCCTTTCAGAAATGTAGCGCTGATGATGATGGTGGCTATGGAGCCTCCGCTTGCCAGTTTCTTTCCCCGATCTAGCCATCCCAAGCTCTGCATGTAGTCTTACCGTTCAGATGCAGTTTCCATAGTAAGTTTATCTGTCAAATGTTTGATCTCCGTTCGTTCGGGGCAAAAAAGCGGAAATTGATTTTGTCCGAGAACTCTAATTCCAAACATGACAAAGAGAAGACAGTCACAGTGCTAACACCGTGCATATGATTTTCGGTATGCACCGTTAGGAACGTGAGGCACCAACCCAATTGGCACTTATGAAAGGGAAATTCAGTTATCAGCTTTTGCCTAATTAGAACAGATAGATGAATTCGCTTCCTTTATAGCCAAAGACCGTTGAAGAAGCGTTGAGGTATGAGTGGAAAACTGGAGTGCGGGATTCAAGTCATACCGCGTAATCTGGGGTCAAACCCAGGATTTTGCTACTGTTTACCCTTGCAGTGATGCATTGTTCATTAGGGATATAGCGCGCGTTTGGGCCGAAAGTGGAGGCAGTACTGTCCGAGTGTCCTAGTACGATCCTAACCTAACACCGGCTGGAGTTTAAATTTAGAACCCCGATCCCTATCGGGGTTCCCTATCGGTCTAGCCATACCTCGGAGATCAATCACTCAAAGGGTAATGAACATGCAATGAGGTGCTGTAGTTTGGGAAATCTCACAGCGATGTAGTGTTGATGAAACAGGCGGTGCGAGTCCACCATTTGTCTGAATACTAGACGAGAGGCTTTCCCTGGAGAGTACTTGCTATTGGCAACAGTTGTCCAGTGATCAACCCGTTCCACCGCACACGAAAGACTTCCGAAGTGCCTCAATTCAATACTGAGTCTGCCAAGTTTTTGGTGTAATGCCCCACTGCTAGCTCATCTCATTATCATATATGACTATCTCAATCAGAGAGTCTTTGACACCACGCGATTCTTGCATGGCCATTCTTGAGATGAAAAGAGGAGTTAATGCCAATATCTGACATGCGATGGATATCGACAACGTACCTAGGATTCAAACCCAGAATCAGTGTAACCGATACGCTTTACATTCGAAAATGACTGTAAAATGTGCAGTTACCCTTGCAAACATAGAGCTCCTGGTAGGATCGACCTGGCGACTCACATTGTCACATGCTGATCATATATGTAAAATCACGTGCCTAGTCATGTGACCTAACGTGGTTTCAGCTCTCAACGGGGGTGTCTCATGAGACAAACATTTCCGGTCATCAATGAATTTGTCTTGGGGTGGCGATGAGACTCGATGCTATTTTTTCAACATACACATTCGTCCCAAGGGCAGTAAGCGGACTATGACTTGTGATGAACCGATTAAGTATGCGTATTAGTGACCCCAGAGACTTTCGACGTCGAGGGACATACCGCCAAAATACTTTACTGGCTCCGTTCCCACTTGTTCGTCTCTACGGGTCATACATTACTGCTCCTATTGAACTGAGCACTCCGATAAACAAACCACACCCACACACAAATCCTCGAGTGGTCAATCATGTCGGAGCGGAAAGTGATCAGTAAATACTATCCTCCAGACTTCGACCCTTCGAAGATCTCCAAGAGGAGGAAAGTACAGAAAACGGGAACAAATGCGCTACCCACAGTTCGGTTGATGGCCCCCTTTTCAATGCGGTGTACAGCATGTGGAGAATACATATACAAGAGCCGCAAGTTCAATGCACGGAAAGAAGATACCGGCGACCGGTATCTTGGTGTGAAGATATTCAGATTTTATATTCGCTGTCCACGATGCTCGGCCGAGATCAGATTTCGGACAGATCCCAAGAAGGCTGACTATCAAACAGAATCCGGAGCAGTGCGGAATTACGACCCCAAGAAAAACGATCAGGAAGAGGAGCGCCCAGAGACAATGGAAGAAATCATGGAACGGTTGGAAAAGGCCGAGCAGGAGGAGCAAGCTAAACTGAATCCGGATAACGCTGCTAAGGATCAAGACGTTCTAGCTAGACTGGAGGAGAAACTGGCCGAAACTCAACGGCAGCATGCGACAGCAGATGAGTTGGATGAAATACGACTTCGCAACGCAAGAATAGAACAGCAGACCTCCCAGGAGACTGACATTTTGACTTTCCAGAAATTGCAGAACGAGAGAGCTCTGCAGCAGGAGAAAGAAGACGAGGAAATTGCCAGACAGGCTTTCAGAAATCGGCAGAGGCAAACATCAACGTCACCTTATCTCGCAACAAAGATACCTCAGGGAATATATCCTGATGTGCAAGCTTCGGAAAAACTAGCCGAAGTTTCCTCAAGAACGACAGATTTACCTGAGCACTTAGAAGACAACGTCGTGCCAATACCATCACCCATAGTAGCAGAAGCAACAGAAACCTTAAAACCAAACATCAAACTGGGTTCCGGGAAAGCTAGCACGAATACTCTCCTGGCAGGGTACTCTGACGATAGTGATGACGAAGAAGAAGCGCCTCCAGTGAAACCCACAGTGAGCACAACGAAGAAGCTTACAGTCCCTTTCAAGAAGAAGACAGCTAATTCTCTTGGTGTGATTGTGAAGCGGAACTAATACTCATCAGGGAGTATCTTTTTGACTAATGATGGGACAATGTTGTATTTCATCGGTGCTACGTGATTCACATAGAGCATCTTGGTCATTTAGACTTGACGGTTGGGATTATACCTCATCAGGAACGTTCAATGTGACATACTTTCAACAACCTCGAACCAAATATTGCGTTAATGAGGGGAAGGATCATCATACAATTGCGTCTGAACCAAATATTGCAATAATGAGGGGAAGGATCATCAGACAACGATCAGCAGCTAAACAAATCGAATAACGCAACCTCACATAACTTCCCAGCTCTGCGATAAAGAATCAGATCAGCACATATGCTTCAACCTTTCGATAAGCTATCGATTGCTCCATATGACAATCGATTAGTGGATTATCGGGAAATCAATCGATCAAGCGTCTACCACAGAATTCACCAACCTAACACATCAGCCAATTGCCTCATTTCCCCAGAGATTTGTGATTCACCAGGCCTTCATTCAATCATCTCCGCCCTACAGTGACAAGAAAATGTCTTTTGGGTTTATTCTCCATTGCATTCCATAACCACTGATTCTCCACTAATACACTAAATCTCATGGTTGATAGTCGAGATTGTCACCGGCAACTTTAGACCACATCAAAACTCTTCAACAGGAAAGAAACATTAATATTGTTCCTTCCTTGCCTCTCCAGAAAAACGTTGCCAAGACAACTAAGCATCGGCTTCTTCTATCATGACAGTTACCTACGAAAAAGGAACTCACTCCATCTGTGAGCTACGCCACAGCTCATCGCATCGCGCCTCCCGACTGACAAATTGAGCTAACTTTGGAACCGCAGTGTAAGCACCTTACCTACACCCCGTTCACAAACTCGACCAGAATGCCGCTTGATGTGGCGCCGACACCTCAAGCTGCCACTTCCTTCCTCCATACCCCTCTTTATGCCCCTCGTTAAACTAAACAGCTGGTTTCAGGCTCCGTGATGCCGCTTATCAGCTTTGATCCCGGAAAATGTGGCCATGCCTCTGAGCCTTCTTCCCAATGGGAAGCCGATCGCCTCACTCCTCCTCCACTTTAGCCACCAAAATTACTCCTATTCCTCACGCGAGGCCTTCCCAAGAGGACGCCGTAGCCCCCATTCTATGCATCCCGGGAAAAGTTTTTCCGACTAGCGGCTCCCAATTGCTTGCGCCCCGCCCTAAATGCTCCGAAACCCGTTCCTTTCATCCTTCTTAGGCAGGGCTCATCGCAGCGGAGGTGCGGCCCCCACACTAAATCCAATCTAACTTTGAGAGCTGCCAAATATTCTTCAAAACAAGCATTTTTCCAAGCTTACAACCCTTTCAGAACAATGGATTTGATGCCTCATCTCATCGCATTTTGTCTTGGAGTTTTCTTATCCCGGGCCAGATGTCCTTCCCAATTGCTAATGCCCATCGCCGGTTTATACGATTGCACGTGACTTCTGATTGCAGACCTCACGTCTCACTCCGCGTTTGTACTGCAATATCACGTGAAATTACACACTCGGGGGCGCTGCTTTTGCCATACATTTTTCGAAACTTTATCTCGAGATCCGCCAACTCTAATTGCTCAACGGCTGAAAAATTCGGGCTGGCAGATGGGCCCAAGTGACGGGGAAGAAAGGCGAAAACCAACGAGAAACCAGCAATTTCGCACTGATTTGAGCCGGAAAAACGCCATAATAATCCTCACAATCAGCTCTCTAATCTGCCGTTTTAACGACACCAAAAACGGCCTTATAGCCCTAAAAACGCCTCTCAAATCCCGGCTCCCCGTTCCGGTGACCGGCTCCTTGGCTCATCGCTTCCCAGCCTTTCCGATTACTACAGGAATAAAGCCCTGTCGATGGAATGCCGTGATATTATTGAGCAAGCAAAGACAATTTCATGCTGCTGACAATTCTTTCGGCAGGTATTATCGCGATTAGGTTTCTTCCTACTCACTAGCAAACCTGTCGCGGACAGCTAAAGTGCGGATGAGAACATTGCGGGTGCTGACTGTCTGAGAGTTTCCACTTCTTTCGCTATCTTGCCGGGATTATTGCAGACTCTTATAGATACGCCGGTTCGCCTCTGAATTGGTTTGAAGAGGTTTCGGAGGAATTGGCAGAGGAAAAGAAGGGAAATGTAGAGAGGTTAGAGGGTTATATCAGATCACATCGTCATCTTCCTTTCCATTCTTACTTGCACTCTTACTTGCATTCTTATTCTTGCACTCTTACTTGCATTCATACTCTTGCATTGCCAGTCCTGCTGTGGGTATTTGGTGAAGAGGAAAACTTATCTCTTATACATCACATCACACACCATGGGCGTGCAAGGCAAGTTTGCTCAGCTCAAGCAGAGCACGAAGCAGAGCCTGGCCGATATCAAAGCCCGCACGCACTCCACATATCCCTTCTACCCTGAGAACGCTGACACTGAACAGAAGTTTGACCTGCAGAAATGCTTTGACCCCACAATCAACAGAAACACGGTATTCCACCCGCCACCCGTGCCGAAGCTGGGCCCGCCAGTGCAGCACTACGACAATGTGCTGATTCCCGAGTTTGAAGAGCCGATCGTCTCTACGGCAGACTGGCTGAAGCACGTCTTTTCCAATCCTGTGGAGCGGTTTGTCACCTACATCTTCTCGCTGTTCCCGATCATGACGTGGGTGTACCGGTACAATCTGCTGTGGCTGTACAGTGATCTGATTGCCGGTATTACTGTCGGGGTGGTGTTAGTGCCTCAGTCCATGTCATATGCCCAGCTGGCTGGTCTGCCTCCGGAGTATGGACTGTATTCTTCTTTTGTCGGGGTGTTTATCTACTGTTTCTTTGCCACCTCGAAGGATGTGTCTATTGGCCCTGTGGCCGTTATGTCTCTGCAGGTGTCAAAGGTGATACAGCATGTGTATGACAAGTATGGCGAGGATGCCTACTCTGCTCCGGAGATAGCTACGGTGCTGGCGCTCATTTGCGGTGCTATTGCCGCTGGTATCGGTATTCTGCGGCTCGGGTTCATTCTTGAGTTCATTCCTATTCCTGCTGTTATGGGTTTCATGACTGGTTCTGCGCTCAGCATTGTTATTGGTCAGGTGCCTGCTCTGCTGGGGATCAGCTCTAAGCTGGTCAACACCAGAGACGCTTCATATCTTGTGATCATCAACACGCTGAAGAACCTGAAGCACGCGAACATCAATGCCACATTTGGTATCATCTCGCTGTTTATCCTTTATCTCTGGAAATACACCTGCATCTGGGTGCCCAAGCGCTATCCCAAGTACGAGCGGGTGTGTTTTTATGCCTCCAACTTGAGAAATGCAGTAGTGATTGTTTTTGCTACTTTGTTTTCGTGGATTGTGTGTCGGCATAACCGCGAAGATCCTCCCATCAGCATCATCAAGACTGTCCCCTCGGGTCTCCGACACGTTGGTGTCATGGAGTTCCCTCCCAATATCATTGATGCTATTGCTCCCCAACTGCCGGTCTCTGTGATCATTTTGTTGCTTGAGCACATTAGTATCTCCAAGTCTTTTGGCCGTATCAACGACTACAAGATTGTGCCTGATCAGGAGCTGATTGCCATTGGAGTCACGAACCTGGTTGGAACCTTCTTTAATGCGTATCCTGCTACTGGCTCCTTTTCCCGGTCGGCCCTCAAGGCGAAGTGCGGAGTGAAAACTCCTCTTGCTGGTATTTACACTGGTGCTGTTGTGCTGCTGGCTCTGTATGCGTTGACATCTGCCTTCTACTGGATCCCGAAGGCTGGGTTGTCGGCTATTATTATCCATGCCGTGGGAGATCTCATTGCATCCTACAAAACCACATTCAATTTCTGGAAGATCAATCCTCTGGAGGCTGGCATCTTTCTGGTGGCTGTTATCCTCACCATTTTCACCTCCATTGAAACTGGTATCTATTTTGCCATTGCTGCCTCTGCTGCTGTCCTGTTGTACAAGATTGCACATCCCAGCCCTCAGTTTCTGGGCCGGGCCTACATTTCCAGCGTTCTGGATCCTTGCATCATTCGTCACTCTGATGCTGTGGAGAGTGGGAGCGAGAAGCCTGATGTGGACGATTCTCTAGAGATCAGCTCTGTGAGCGACTCCCTTAACCGAAACGCTGGCCAGGCCAAGCCTCAAACAAAGGTCGTTTGGGTTCCCATGAGCAAGAAGAACATCAACCCTGCAGTGAAGGTGTATCCTCCTCCTCCCGGTGTTATCGTTTTCAGGCCTTGCGAGTCGTTCACTTACCCCAATGCCTCAATGCAAAATGACATTTTGGTAGACGAGGTGCGACTCCGGACCCGAAAGGGAAAGCCATCCATCTACAAGACTCTGGGTGACAGACCTTGGAACGATATGGGACCGAGAAAGATTCCTGTGCTTACTCCTGAGGAGATTGCCGAGAAGGACACGCGGCCTGTTTTGCGGGCTGTTATTTTTGATTTCTCATCTGTCACATCTATTGACTCTACTGGTGTGCAGCTGTTGATTGACACTCGAAACCAGCTCAATCAGTATGCCGACAGAGAGGTTGAGTTCCACTTTGTGGGCATTCTGAGCCCATGGATCAAGCGGGCTTTGATTGCTGGTGGTTTCGGTATTGATCGTAACGCTTCTCGTCCTGCACATGTGGTTCAAGAGATCAGTCCTAGTGACAAAACGCTGTCGTCAGGCGTCAGTGAAAAACTGGAGTCATGGGATCAGAAGAATGGAGGTGGGGATGTGGAGAAAGGCAGTTTTGAGGTCAGAGAACGGACCAATACGGACGTTTCCAGCTTTGACAATTTTGATGAGGAGAAATGGCAGAACTCGACTGATTACATGGCTCTGAATTCCACTAACACTCCTTTCTTCCATTTGGAGATCCCCAATTTGGAGTAGGTGTGAAACGTTTTCTTTAATGGGTATGGATCGGACTTGCAGGGCAGGGCTCTGGAAAATGGTGACAGGCATAAGAAGGAGATGAGGACGGGCTAGCTTCCTCCTATTTATTTTTACGTTTTCTCTTTCATATTCACTACGATACACAATCAAACGTTGCATGAATAATGAGAGATCAAAATCTTCTATTACATTTCCCAAAA
>JAKTWI010000643.1:0-10043 GCA_030561065.1 Sporopachydermia cereana | reverse complement strand
GCGAAATCAACAGCGAAATCAACAGCGAAATCAACAGCGAAAAAGGCACAGAAACCAGAAAGATCCGGAGAATAAAATAGGAAGATAAAACCTGAGGTCTGGCCGAGTTTCCAAATCCATCATTTATGGCCTCTGACACATGGACTTTCAACATTTCAGTAGCGTCCATGTCGTCCAACTGATCTGTCCAAAACAGCCCTCCATCCATTTCCACCATCTCTAGAAGGTATGACAGCTTCGGATACCCCGCAAGTGATAGTATGCTTGTTGATTTCTTCCAAACACCATCCAGCTTTTTCTGACCGCATTTCCGCCATCCCCGCCCGTATTCCATCTGTTCCGCCATCTCAAGCAGTCCAACCGACTCCTTGCATGAATATCCCTCGGCTCACAAGTGGCAAATGGCACTCGCAAACGGAACCTAAAACCACTCCGCATTCCGCTCCATATTCAAATCCCAAAAATTCCGCTTTTGTGCCTTTCCGCCTTTCCACCTTCAGCCCCTCCCCCGCTCTCACGTGTCTTTCCCCTCTCTTCCCCGCCCCAAGGCCTCAAACTCAAAACTCTCCTTTTCCAGCAGCTCGTTGATCGAGTTGCTGCTGAAGTTCGCCCGGTCCGTCGGGATGTTGTTCAGCCCGTCCACAAACGACGCCGTAATCGGCGGCATCACCAGCTCCGAATCCCCCGTCTCCATTGCCGCAGCACCTACCCCGCCTACCCCGCACCCGCCTACCCCGCCTACCCCGCCTACCCCGCTTTTCCCCTCCAAACTCTGACTAAATGGGTCCATATCATCGGGCAAAATGTTCGCCACCCCCTCCAAAAACCACACCCGGTGTTTCATCTCGGATGTGAACACCTGCAGAAACTTATAGTACGACCGCAGAATCCGCCGAGCCGTCACATCCCCCGCACTCAGCAGCTGCACAAACTTTGTGTCCAACAAAGCGGGGAACGCAAATATCCGAGAAAGGAAATCCTTCTTGTACCGCTCCTGGTTAATCAGCTTGTCGAGATATGCTAACGTAATCAAATACGGCGAGCCGTATTCAATCGGGTATAAATCGGCGATCTCGTCGTCAAAGCATTTGATGTCCGGGCCGTTGTTGGCCCGCTGGTCGACTAAGTTAAGGTTGCCGAGGTCGTTCAGGTCTACCGAAATCATGTCGTAGAAGCGGGAGTTTTCCTTTAGTGGCCATACGGCGGTGAGGATTGTGGCGGCGCCGCGCACGTGATATATCCATGCCAGGGGCGGCAGGGCGGCTACTTCTTCCGATTCGGAAGAAGACTCGGAGCCGGCGCCGGCTTTTTCCGGAGCGTCGGGAGATTCCGGCAGCCCCGCAGTGCCCCGCTCTGCCTCCCCGCCTTGCCCCGCATCCCCGCCTTGCCCCGCATTACCCCGCCCCACACTACCCCGCTTTACCCCACCTACCCCGCCTACCCCGCACGCCCCCCGCGACGACTGCGCGTTGGCCAGCGAGTCCATAATAAGCAAAATGGCACTGGCCACAAGCGCGTCACTGTTACCATCATTTATATTCAAAACGGCCTCCCGAAGAAACCGCAAAGCCGCGCCTCTGTGCAGCGTAATGTACCGATCAAACGCGTGCTGCCGCGCCACTTTGCACAAATGCGTAGCCGAAATGGCCAGCACAGTGTGCATCAAATAGGGAAACTGGAAGGCCAATTGCGGCACATCGTGGCGCCAGATTTGTTCGTTGGACAGCCCCGCGTCCACCATAGTGGGCCACACGTCGGTGAGGTAGTGGAAAAAGAGTTGCAGGTCGATCATATTGAGGGGCGGGGTGTCGGGAGCGGAGGGTGGGGTAAGTGGGGTAAGCGGGGTAGGGCGGGGTAGGGTGGGGGCGGGGGCGGGGTTGGAGGGGAGGGAGTGCATGTCGGTGGCGGCGTCGGTGGCGGCGTCGGAAGACATGAACGGAACGGGGAGAGTGGGGCCTGCGGGGTTGTGCGGGGCATGCGGGGCAGGCGGCGCATGCGGGGCGGCAGACTCGGAAAGATAGGAGCATTCGAGGCCGAGATGCTGGCATTTGAGGCAGATGGGCCGGGTTTCGTCGCACTTAACGCGGCGTTTTTTGCATGTTTTGCACCCGCGGCGGGATTTCTGGTGGAAGCGGCGTTTCTTCTTTACTTCGGAGGTATGCAGCCCGTCGGAAGGGTTTTGGTCGCGGGAGCTGGGGGTGTCTTTGTGGTCCGACATTGCGGGGTAATGAGGGGAAGGTGGTGGGATTGAGGACAGTCGGGACGGGTCGGAGCGGATCGGGAGGTTTCGGATCGGATCGGGAGGTTTCGGAGTCCGCTCGGTAGGATCGGAGTCTGCTCGGAATCTGCTCGGAATCTGCTCGGCGTTGCTCCAGTATTGACCTGACTCGGAGTTTTCGGGCTGGTTCGGGAATTGCAGTCGTCTCGGGCTGACTCGGGACCGGTTCGGAGTTGAGTCGGAAATACTCGGAATCGGCTTGGAGTCGGCTCGCAGTTTTCGGAATCGGCTCGGGTTATATCGGGATATTCTGAGGAGTTCCACGGGCAGTTTGCTGGCCCATTATGCGCAGCAAACGGAGATGTGGCGCGGCGGATGCGGCGGATGCGGCGGATGCGACAATTGGGGCTCGGGTTTGTCGGAGATGATAACGCCGGTCGGAGATAGGGAAAGCAAGCGGCAACCAATGACGGGTGAGAAAGGGAAACCCGATCGGAGGTCTGAGACGGCTCGGAAAAGTTCGGAACAGTTCGGAGCAGCCCGGAAGCGTCGGAAGCGTCGGAACAGCTCGGAACCCCAACGGAAAGGAACGGCAAAGTCAGACCCAGCGGGACAGTAGGAATGAAAAAATTATACCTCTGTAATCCCTTGGTTATGCAACTTTATCCTCTCTCACCAAGCAGCTGATTGGAAAAGGCCTTGCGATGTAGCAAATGAACCAAAATCGGAAAAGCTGAAGCTGTTAGGGTATTGGGGAGTTTGTTAGGGAACTGGGAAAAAACTAAGCTGTTTGTTGATTGTTAGCGAATTTCTTCAATGGCTCTGCAATGTCTCTTCAGCGTTACACAAACCGCTGCTTATCTCTTGATAGTGACAGTTGTTCACCTCTTTCTGTTTACATAAAGCATATCTCCATATCTCTAATCCCGCCAAAGCCGAAATACTCTGCAACATACCATCATCATCACCCAGCTGATTGATAGATTGAGGGGTTGAAAGAAGCTGGATGTGTGTGGCGCCGAAGTGAAGCTGAATTGTGGTGATAATGGCTTCAAAAAGACAGACAGACACACCAATAAAGCGCCAGTGTTTTCTTTTATTTCTAGTCAGTAGTTATTTGACCTTTTTGCTCTTTACAACTGGCTGTTTGCCGTTATACGAACAGCCTTGTTTAAACGACGTATACGAGGGGTTTGGGGCTCCCGAGTCAGGCTGAACTTGGGGTCTCACTGCGGGTCGGGAGAGTCGGCAAAGAATCAGTCATGTTTCCTGATTGAGTGTTACGGTTAGGGTTTAGCTGTGTGCTAAAAATAGAGTTACGAGAGGGATGGCGAAGAAGGTTTCGAGGAAGGTTGGGAATGAGGGTAATATGATGAGATACGAGAGACGCGAAATGGAGGGCAGCAAGTTCAGTTGGTGCCATTGAGAATTGAAAGGCTGGGGGATGTTGGGGGATCCAGTGAACCAATTCTTGAGTGGTTGCTACAGGGATATCAAATGCGATTTATGTTGATGATCTGTAATGAAGTTGAGTAAGAGACAAACAGCTTTGGACCTTCTCCAGTTGTAACCCAACATCAAATTACCTCTGCAACTGAAAGTCGTACTGCTTCTTCTCACCTGTCTTGCATACCCAAAACCTACTCAGATCGCATTGACATCCCCAGTGAAAAGCGGCTTGAGACTCTCATACCATTGTCTCATATGGGGGCTCAGATAGTCGCCATCGGGTAGAGGTTTCATCCCGTGTTCCAATGCCCTCTCAACCCAAGCGATATACCCTGCCAAGATAAAGTCTGCAAAGCAGGGCTGGTCGCCGTAGAGGTAGAAATCCTTGCCGAACTTGGAAGGATCCAAACCTGTTTCTTTCCAAGGGAACCTCTTCAGGCCCTGCAATTCCTCCCGCAGGTTGGAAAGTTCCTGGCGGTGTAAGTCGTCTCTTTTGCTCAATTCTATCAAGTCACGGCCACTTTCCTTTCGTGTTCGAACAAAAAAATCAGGATCTTTCGGATCCCGACCCATATACTGCACACTTGTAGACAGAGGGCCAATCAAACATGTCCTAAACAGAGTATCCAAATACGAAGCAAACGCGTCAGAAAACCGTCGTTTCTCCTCGTCTCCGTAGATATCCTGGAAATGCTCTTTGTTCACTTCAGGGCTGTCTTTGAACTTCTCTCCAATGTACAAGTAGATGTCCCGTTTGTCCATCACCACGTCTCCTTCATACTGAATCGCAGGAACAGTGTAGTGCGGATACTCTGCATTGGGTGTTGCGCCCACAGCCGATAGAGCAGCAGGGATTTCGTTCATGTAGAGGAACTTGGTTTTGTATGGGATTTCCAGATACTGCAGAAGCATGTGGATGGGCAGAACATTTGCCGAGAACTGCCGCGGTGATGTGTTCTGCGATTCCAGGTCGTACAGGATGAGAGAAGCTTTTTGAGTCATTTTGAATTTGATGTAGCGAAAAACAGTGAGCAATTAGCAGATGCAGACGATCGAACGGACTGGAAGAGAAAACGACCAATATTTTCACATCAGTTTAGTTGCAATCTCAGCATGTCATCTTATTGGCACAATTCATACTGTCTCCCAGTCGTTGTGAGAGTCAGTGAAAGGTCAGTTTCATCGGGGATCATAGCAAAAGTACGGAAAATAACCCGCCTGCTCTCCGTTACTCCGGCAATCAATTACTCCGTGAAGTATTTGGATAGCCGAAAGGGGGAAGTTCTAGAACCGAGTGTGTATGGGATGAGACCCGATGTTCAAAGGACGGAGAGGTGTGTTTTTGATTATGTGAGCAAATAATTTAGAGCGAACTGACAATCTGGCGAGAATTCAGCGGGTTTTCAGTGAAAAATTGAGAAGAAAGTATGATAGACAAAAGAGTTCAAGATGCAGCTGATTAAATCCATTTGCCTGACGTTTCAGCCCTCAATCACTCGAACAAGAAATGATAGTGTTTACAAAGATAGACGGGAGAACATAGAAGCAGAACCTACAAGATACCATAAGTACGATTAAGAAAACCACAAGAATGGAAGAACAGTAGAACACACATCATGTACATTTTATATATGATTATTGAAACACCCCACAAGGCGTACTCTCCTCAGTCAGCTTTCGCTCTTCCGCTCTTCCGCTCTTCCGCTCTTCCGCTCTTCCGCTCTTCCGCTCTTCCGCTCCACCCCTCTAATGATCATGAGGATCCTCCTTCTGGGGTTCCGGATCAACAATAATCATCGTGTCAATCCGCAAAATCGCAATACACGCCTCCAGCGCGCTCTTCAGCGACTTGATCTTACTAACCGTCGGCTCCAGCACCCCGTGCTTCACCGAATCAGTAATCTTGCCTTTAATCAAATCAAGCCCATAGTTCTTATACCCTCTTTTCTTCACATCTGTCGGCAGCGCGCTCTGCCCAACCGCATGGTACGACCGGAGTTTGGCCACCAGGTCCGACGAGTCCTTCGCCGCATTGACTGCCAACGTCTTGGGGATCACCAAAAGCGCGGCGGCAAACTCGGCAATCGCCAGCTGCTCACGTGACCCCACAGTGGTGGCGAAATTCTCCAAATAGATATTAAGCGCCGTCTCGACCGCCCCGCCGCCCGGCACCACGTGACCGCTCTCCAGAGTCCGCTTCACCACACTGAGCGAGTCGTGCATAGACCGCTCCATTTCGTCCAAAACATAGTCATTCGCCCCCCGCATAATAATAGAGCTGGACGTGTGTGCCTTTGTGCCTTTCACCAAAATACACTCGTCGTCGGAGAATTTCGTTTGCACCACCTCTTCCGCTTGTCCGAGGTATGCCGGCTCAAACACCTCATCACCTTCCAAATTAGACAGTGTGGACACCATTGTGGCGCCGGTGGCGCGGGCAATGCGGCGCAGGTCTTCCTTTTTGCATCTGCGCACAGCCAGCGCGCCGGCCTCCACAAACGCCTTTAGGCACAGATCGTCAATGCCCTTTGTGGTCAGCACCACGTTTGCCCCCGCAGCCAAAATCTTGCCGATCCGCTCCAGCACAATGCCGTACTCGCGTTTGCGGATCTCCTCCAGCTCGTCCGGGTTGTCAATGTTGATCTGCACCCCCATCGGCATGCGGGCCTTCTGCAGGTTCATATCCAGCACTGCAATCTTTGCATTCACCACCCGCGTCTTCATGGCCTGCGACGCAACCGTGCAGTTGAGTGCATATCCGTCCACCAGCACAGACTCACGTGCCGACTTGCCGTGCGCCTTGAGAATGTTGACGGCCTTCACAGGGTACTTCGCGTCTCCCTTCCCGTTAGTCGTCTTGACCGCCAGCATAGCGTCCACGGCCATTTGGGCAAAGAAATCAGCATCAGCGCCTATAATCTTGCTCGACATGCTTGTTTTGGCAATATTCACCAGCGTCTCCTTTCCCAGGGCTTGCACTTCGTAACTCATCGTATCATTGATAAAACGGGCCGCCTCTCTGAGAGCCAGCCGGTAGCCAGTAATAATGGTGGTCGGGTGTATTTTGTTGGCCACGAGCTCGTTCGCCCTTCGGAGCAGTTCCGCGGCTATAATCACCACGGAGGTCGTGCCGTCGCCCACCTCGCGGTCCTGCTGCTGGGCCAGGTCCACCAGGATTTTCCCCGCCGGATGTTCCACGTCCAGCATGCTGAGAATAGTGGCGCCGTCGTTGGTGACAGTGACGTCGCCGATGTCGTCGACAAGCATTTTGTCCAGGCCAACGGGGCCGAGGGACGATTTGACCACGTTGGCGACGGCCTGGGCCGCCAGCACGTTCTGGCGGCGGATGTCGTCGCCGGCGATTTTCTCGCCCCCGAGGAAAAGCGTGTCGGACCGATTGGTGCCGTATACTTGGGCCATTGAGGGTGGAGGTAAGTGGGAAGGGGGTAAGTGGGGGTAAATAATGGGTGGGAAATGGGTAAGAAATGTGTGGTTGAGGGAGAAAAAGAAGTTGTACAGAGGGATTGAGGTGGGGAAGGAGGGGATTGGGAATTGAATGGGAATGGAAATATAGCAGTAGAAAGGCGTATTTTCCTTTTCGCGATGGGCGAAGGCAAAGGAGGTAAGCCGGTATGAGATGTGCGCCGGGTGTAGTTTTGGGAATGGGTAGAGCGAGAAGGAGGTGCAGCCGGGAGAGGAGGAAAGAGAAAAACGAAAGGTTTGGGTGTCGGGAAGTGCTGGTAAGGATGGGCGTTTTTTCTGTGGATTCTGAGATGTTTTGCTTCATTTCAAGTGCTCAAAGAATTGGCAATTGAACCAAGAGATGTAGAGGAATGTGGCCTGGGTGTAATGTGGGAAACGGACAGTCGATGGGGCCTGTGCTGGACCACGTGATCTAGGGCGGGAAGGGCTGCGCGAACAGACATAATGTGGAACAATTTGCTGGCGGAAGTATCTGATATAATCAGAGATCAGCTTGTTGAAAGTATGCAAATATGAATATATATATACGCCTGGATTTTTCTTTATAGCAATTTTTCGTGTTTTGCAATGGCATATTGTCGCTGGGAATCATCCCGTCGGTTTGTCTGTCGCCTGACACGTGGCGTGCAGCTGGCGAAGGGCAGGCAGATGGGACAGCCCCGGGGGACGCGTCCGGCGGTGAGTGGGCGCTTACGGGCGGCGGGCGGGCGCTTATGGGGCAGAGATGGTGCGCGGGGGAAACTCCTGGAGCGGCTGGCGGGGCGGATGTGGGGCGGAAGTGGAGCGGGAGGCGGGGTGCATCTGGTACGGAATGCCGGGCCGTATATAAATAGTCAATGAGATAGAGTAGTAACTACCAAATCATTCTTCTGTTCATAACAGGAATAAACTGGAAGAGTGGAACGGAAAGGTGGACCTTAGACACATTATGTAGTTGACACAGGAACAATGGAATTACAGAACTTTTCCATATAATAGCCGAAGGGTTGGCTGAGGAGCCTCGGCAGGCCCCAGCAATCAATCGAGGCAGAGTGCCGAGAAACGGTGCCTCACAATGCGATAGAAAAACTTGAAGTTGAATTGAGTGGAGGGTTGTAGAGAAGGGATTGTAGGGAAGTGGAGGAGATGAATGCTTGTAAAAGCTTTTCGTCAAGATGGTTGATCAGGTGCATGATTCAAAGCAGGGATACTAGAAGCAAATGATTGATCGAGAAAGCAGCGCTACCTTCTTATCAAAGCCCAAAACAGCAAAATTGAATAAAATGTGGATCTTGAGGTTACTCTTCGTTTTTAGAGAAAACCCTTAAAACAGCCTTTCTTTCTCGAGACAGCCGCCATAGTTGACAGCCTCAAACATTGTAACCTTTTATCTCCCTCCTCATCCTACCTCCCTACAATTGCCTACTCCAACACACATTATAGAAAAAACCACTATAGAGTAAAAACTACAGTAAGGATAATGATAGACTCAGCAGGGTGGGGCCCCATTCCCTAATCTTGCCAAACAAGCGCCCAGCTCCCTGATTGCAATTCAAAGAAAACCCCAGCTCCATCAACCCACATTACATTCACAACACCACACACTTCTTGCTCTTCTTGATCACCGGCGGCTCCAATGCAGCCACAATCGCCTCGTCAAACACCTCCTTCAGATTCTTCTGCGTCAGTGCCGAGCACTCCACATACTTCACCGCCTTGAGCTCCTTGGCCAGCTTCACCCCCATCTCCGGAGTTATGGGTTTCAGCCGCTGCTTGGCCAGCGAGTTTATATGGTCCGGATCGGACCGCAGATCCGTCTGCAGGCCGACAATCAAACACGGCACCTCGGGGCTGTGGTGGTGGATCTCCGGGAACCATTTTTCCCGCACATTCTCAAACGACGAAGGGGCCACGACAGAAAAGCACACCAAAAACACATCCGTCTGCGGGTACGACAGCGGTCTCAGCCGGTCGTAGTCTTCCTGTCCGGCGGTATCAAACAGGCCCAGAGTGTAGGGCTCGTCGGACACCATAACAGTCACAGCATAGTTGTCAAACACAGTAGGCACATAGTCGCTGGGGAACCGGTTTGTAGTGTATGACATGAGCATACAGGTCTGGGAGGTTGGGTTAGTATTGGCTGGTCGATACGCTTTTTTCAGAAGTCTTGTCTCTTCAATATTTTATCCCTTCATCCCATAGATTCATATCATTGATCCCTTCTTCTCTTCTTCCCTCCTTCTCTCCTTCCCTCCTTCTCTCCTTCCCTCCTTCCCTCCTTGTCTGACTTACCTTTCCCACGGCACCATCTCCCACAACCACGCATTTGAGATGCTTGTTCGGATGACTCAACTTGTTGGCCATTGTGTGTATTTATGTAACCTCTTTGTCGTCCCACTGCTGGTTTTGCACTGTTTGTAGATGTGCAGGTGTGTTTGTTGTTTTGATGGAATGTTTCCAATAGCCTCACAGCATTCGTGTCTTTAAACGCCGCCGACCGGTTTCTCTCAACTTGCAGCTGGCAATGCCCACAAACCCGTCAATCAAAAAACCAAAATGATCTTTATCAAACAGTAAAAAGCACTGGAAGATAAATCAAACGCCTTTGATGTATTTTTGTTATGATTTGCTGAGTTTCCCAATGTTTATCAGTACGAATAGACGCCTCAAGTGACACTGGCTGTTCCGTTCCGTCAGCCACAGTTCCGTGACTTCTTGCGTTCGGTTGTACGTATTCCGCTTTGGTCCGAGTTGATGCGTGAATATCTTCTTTTTCGGCTGTTTTGACAGATCAAATGGGGTGTTTTTTATTGCTAATGAAGCCGATTGTTTGATAGAAGTTGTGGCAGAGCTGAGAGTCGCCTGGTATGGGAGGAGGAGACACTCGAGGGATAGAGTTCAGACCCTTTCTGCA
>JAKTWI010000642.1:0-12296 GCA_030561065.1 Sporopachydermia cereana | reverse complement strand
CATAAACGTTTTTGCTGTTGTTGTTTTGATTTTTCGAGTTTTTGCAACACCCCTGCTATACTCACACGTTGAGGAATAACAGGGGGTCTGGCTGAGAAGGCCCACTTCAGCCCCATTTAGTGTGCATCGACCAGCGAATACTGCCTAACCTCCTCAGTGGAAATTTGCAAGGATTGACGGGTTATATTATTCATTTATCTCACACTATCGAAAAGTGTTGAACAACTTTCAACCATTTTGAACCGCTCCAGCCCAGCAGTTATGTTATCTTTCGTTCTCCAGAAACCCCCTCGGCCTTCGGCTGAACATCACGTCTCCATCCATATCTCTTACTACCTGTTATTGGACAACAAAATAATCAACTTCCATCCCACCCCACATGAGACACTTGCCTGTAAAATATTTGGAGATACGAAGCAAAAGCTCAATATTTGATAGACATCGCCAGTTATCAGTAAAATCCCTCCACAAGCAACTTGAGGCGTATATTCCGACCCTAACTGTACTGACTCATTCTTCTTAACACAATAGGAAAATCTTACGGCATCAAACCCTCCACATTCCAGCAGCGGGGCTCTTCACAGCAAGAAGATGCTTTGGAGAAGAGGCGGCACAGCCTGTCGGGCCCTTTCCCAACAGCGAACGACTATTCGTGCATATCACGCTGCTTTGCTGTTAAGACAAAAAGATGATTCTGCTGATTTTAAAGAACTGACTCCCGCAGAGAGCAAGCAGAAAACAAACGACCTATTCCCTCCCTCCAACCAGCAATCAGATCAGCAACCGAAAGACCCTCAAAAACCAAATGACCAGCAGCCACCGGCCTCCGAACACGACTCATTCAGTTTTCTCTACAGCGAAAGTGAAAAGGCTGCCGGCACAGAAGACACGTTCTATCCTGTCAGCTCTGGGCGCAACGACGGTTTCTTTGATCTCAGTTATGTGTTTGGGAAGGACCTCTCTTTAGGCAGCCAAAGCTCTTCAGACCCCTTGAGTAGTGGCTTCTCCTCCGATCCTTCCAAAGGCAGTAACAGCGACCCTTATGCTGTAGACCCTTTTGCCCATGTTGTGCGGAACCCGTTCACGCTTCCGACAGGCAGCGGGGAGTCCCGCTCGGGATACAGCGCCTACCGCCCGCCGTCGGAAGAGGAGCAGATGAAGTTCCGCCAGGCTTTGTCGGAGGTGCTGAATGAGGGCATTCGGAGCAACACAAATGCCGGCCCGAATTCTGGTGCGGGGCTAAAATCCCTGGAGAGCCAACTCGGGTCCGTCCAGAGAGGGCTATATAGAAACACCCGCCTCACAGACAAGGAATCACAGTCTTTTGCCCCGCGGCAGCGATCTTCTCTGCCGAAGTTCGGCAGCAAGCCGGTAATGTCGCTGGAAGAGCAGCGGAAAACGGAGGAGATGAAACGCCTCCGGCGGGAAGAACAGCGGAAACAGGAAGAGGCCATTCGGGAATTCGTTCAGCCGACAATCGACGTGATGAAGGCTTTTGAGTACGACGCCGAACTGCTGGAATACATTCAGAATGTTCTGCTGAATGGAGTGAAGAACTTTGAGCTGCGGCTGCGGGGAGGGGCGCCGAGGAAACAGCTGGAGGAGTCGCAGTACATTCCGGAAGCCGTCGGAACGACCGAATCTCCGCTACTGTCGTACCAGTCATTTGCCGTTCTGCTGAAGGAGTCAATCAGCCTTTTGGCCAACTCGTACGAACTGCCTTTGGAGGCCATTGCCCTTTTCGAAGTAGTGAAACGCGAGAGCATAGAAATGTATGCCAGCACGTGCACCGTCAGTGTGTACAACGAGGTCATCAAAGCTCGCTGGGAGTTTTTCCGAGACATTTATGCTGTGAACGAACTGGTGACGGAAATGCAGGTGAACGGTATAGAGGGCAATCAAGAGACGTACGAATTGGTGCAGAAAATTCTCCGGGAGTACCGAACGCATATGAACATTCAGAGCACCAAGGCTGGAGGGTTAGGCGATGCCTTGTGGAGCAGAGATGACGACAGGTATTTCCGCAATCTCAACAACTATTCCTTCAAGCTGAGTGAAGATCTGGTGGTGGAGTCCACTCCCCGCTTTTCGTCATTCCTGAAACTGTGAAATCAGCAGAAAGGAAGCTGATAGACTCAAAGAAGCTGATCACCATCGCACCCCTCATATCGCCATTCTTGTACATATAACCCCTGCATACTGCTTCGTCAATACTTCTTCACCATTTGGGCCCCGACACCAAACACTCATTACATCTGTGTATTTCAGTACTCATTTGTATCAAACCCACATTACCACAGTCTATATAAGTGGACCAATCACAAAGCCAAGGCATAACAAATACATCCATTCAACACACATAAACCTACGGCCGTTTCCCCTCGGCCACTAGACTCCTTCCCAAAACCTCTCTAACCTTCAAAACTTCGACAATCCCTATCATTTCTCTGAATCCCTCCAGCCCTTCGGCTCTCTCACAGCACAATCTCGTTGTCGGAAGTGCCGGCATCCAATTCCATCCGATTCCGTGTTCCGGTCCGCACTTTTGAGGTCACTCCGGCAATCCCTTCCCGGGCTCGGCTTCCCAGTTTTTGGAAAAACCCTCCCACAGACCGTACGGTGTCTTGCACGTTTTCCGCCACTGTTGTGCCGGATGTAGACGGATCGCGGTCTATAGCCCCGCCTCCCAGCAGTCGCTGAGTAGCCAAAGAGCCTGAGACCAGCTCGTCTTCGTCGTTAGAGAGTAAATTGGGCACGCGGTTCCGAGCCCCGGACCCGATTGTATGTCTGTTAGAGGCGTCCGTATCTCTATATCTTCCGTAATCTCCCAGCTCTCTTTCAATAATACTTTTCGCTTCTGCCACTACCTCTGCCACTCCTACATTTCCAGGTATGCCTTCCTCCTCGCCTTCCTCCTCGTACTGCGACCAGTCCACGGCTCCAAACCCAAAAAAGTTCTTCACTTTATCATAGACATGGAAGCCAGTGAACAGCAGAGGGATAACAATCAGTCTGGGCAGCCAGTCGTTCACCCACTGGCCGAGCGGGGTGAGATTAATGTTTCTGCCCAAAAACGTCTCAAACGCCGAGTCTCTGTTCGTGACAAGCGTTAGGTAGTTGTACGACAGCGGCACTGTTAGTCGACACGCATAGGTGGCATAGAAGATAGCCGAGGAAAGAGACGACTCCCGGGGGACCAACACGTATACATTGAACACCTTCACTCGGGCCAGCGATACCAAAGCGGTGATACACATGTAGCCCAAAACCATCATTGAGAACGCCTGTTGGCCAAGGCCACTGGTGTGGGTGACAACCAGATCCACAATAGACACTCTGGTGGAATGAGTGCACTCGGAAAAGACAACAATGACGGAAAGAGCAGCACAGACGACGCCGAGTGCGGCGCGCCATCCAAAGATGATATAACGATAATAGTAATGGGCGAGCTGTGGCGGCAGATAAGAAGGTTTCCTGCTGAAGCTGAGTTTGTCCCCGGTTACACCTATCGTCTCTTCCAAGGTTGTGATTTCTATGATAAGCAGCGACCACACGACTTCGGCCGCTGTTTTCCGGTCGCGGGTCTGCCGAACACGTCGGGCCAAGCTGCACAGATACTCATCCGAGATGGACGGGATGTGGGAACCGGAAGTGC
Organism: Sporopachydermia cereana; assembly: GCA_030561065.1. NCBI lineage: Eukaryota > Fungi > Ascomycota > Sporopachydermiomycetes > Sporopachydermiales > Sporopachydermiaceae > Sporopachydermia > Sporopachydermia cereana. Next base: position 8,641 of record JAKTWI010000642.1, on the reverse strand, counting down.
CGGGTTCCGGCGTTCCGGCCTTTGATGCCGCGTCTTTGATCTCGGCAATCCAGGCGTCGTATACTTTATTGGGCGCGCGGATATTGTCCAGTGAGGCGACTTCCCTCAGGGTGTCGGCATAGTTGGACCGAGCGTCCACTACGTCGTCATAGAGTTTCGGAGTCCGGAGATACAAGGACAGCAGTTTTCTCTGAGGTCGGGCATTGAGGAGATGCCGACGAGGCACGTTCACCAGTCCATGTGCCATAAGCCAGAGAGCAAGTACCAAAGCATAGGAATGGGAGAGAGCCATGACCAGCGCTTTTATAGCAGATAGGTGGAGACCGGTGGAGACAATCACATAGAAAAGCCCTACTATGCCTAGAGAAAGGATGGTGAGTTGATACCTCAAGTTTGACCTCAGCGAGTCGCGCAGTTTGGACTGGAACGTGTAGTGGCCCGACTCCACATAGGACTGCAGCAACGGCAGGAGGGCCCACGTGAAGACAAAAGCCAGCCAATAGTATACCCGCCATGTGTTGAGGAGCACTTTCTGGGATAGGTAAAAGGGTGTCTTGGGATGTTCTGACACCGCGCGCGTCGACATCAAGTCAATGGGCAGCAACACCATAATTGACAGCGGAATGTATATGGAGATTAGCAGTGGGATAAGCACATATACCGGCGTTTTCCGCAGTCTGACATAGTGGCGGACGGACTGGACTGCCGTCCCGCCTATAAGGACGAACAGCAAAGTTACAGCCCACCACTGGATGGCAGAAAATTGAGTAAGATTTCGTTAGCACTTGAAAGCTTCCCTAGGACTCAAACATCAAACACCAAAGGCTCGACAGGCGTCACAAGAACCATAGCAACTCACCATAACGTCTCGCTACTGTAATCCGCAAACCACAACAATTGTTGAGGCGCACTTCAATGAAGTCTGCTCCCTTCACAGTTCCACATCTACAGCTACTTGCATGTATGCAGCTCCAGGCGTCCTTTTTACAGTCCCTGTTATCAATACTATCAAACATAATCAGCTCTGCTGCAGTATTTACCCAGTTATCATTAGTCCCTGTTCGCGTTCCCAAACTATTTACATTATACAGGTCTGCAGCTCTTCACTCTGCCGTGGTATATGTTGATCGCGTAATCGGAAATAGTAGCTTCAGATCTCACTTCAGAGGCACACGGCACGGGATTGGCGGATGTAAAAAATATCATATCACCTAATCAAATATAGTCGTTGCCGCCTGGCCATTTATGGGGCATCCCCGATAAGGGATCGTCGTACCGAGCGCCCGGAATTCGGCTCAGATCTGGTGCCTGTCCTTGCCGAGAGGGCCTTGACTGATTGTCAAAGATGGGGTGGTTTGGACCGGGAATCATGCCCTGCTGGGGCGAGGTCTGCCCGTAGGGATCCAGCATAGGACGGATGGACGGATAGCCGGGAAACGGGGAGCGGTCGGCCTCACCAATCGCCAGAGGGTTGAAAGGAGACTGAGCTGGCTGTGGCGGTTTTGGCTGCATCTCATACTCGTCTTCGAATCCCGGCGGTTCCAGTCCCACGGGCCGAGTTCCCGTGGGAGCGCTAGGTGCAGGGACTAGCGGTTCTGGCTGGAAGTGAGCCGGTTCGGGCCGCGGAGGTCTCGATTCGCTGGGTGTAGGACGAGAACTGTCCACTATCTTTGTCGGGAGCAACGCAGAGGGTAGAGGCAACTGGAGTCTCTTAAAAAGCGTAGCCACTTTCTCCACAACAGCGTTGATCTCAGATTGTTTGATCGGCTTCCCACTGAAGGAATCCACCAGGTTTATCAGCGTTGATTCTGACTGTTCCCGATTTGAGTTTTGGTTCACAACCAGCGCGACCACAGCTTTCTTGGCTATCTTCGAAACTAAGAATGACAAGTGCTCTTCGGACGCATTTTCCGTCTCTATTTCAATGGATGAGTTGCTCACAGAGAGCTTCTCTGGAGCGAGAAACGCTCGGCAGAAACCAACTAGTACTATTATCAGTGATTTGAGGGCCTCATCGCCAATCTCACTAATTTCCTGGGGAGGAGAGTCCTCCAGCTCTTTTATGTATTCTTCAAATCTCATGATGGCACAGTAATTTCCTTATCAATTGATCATCACTTTGCCCGAATCCAGCTTCGATTCTAATGATATCAGATCATTCGTCTCATATTGCCCATTTGCCTTCTTATCGGCGTAAGGCAAACAAAAGAAAGCAGTGGCAATCGGCGATGGGCTCCTGTCACGATTACGTAAACAGGAATCATAAAGCGGAGAAAATACTTATGCAGTCTTCTGCATGATCACGCCAAAACAAGCACGACCTAAAGCACCATTAGATCATAGCTTTTCCTTATCGGAGCTTCAGTGGAAAGTCAAGAGAAAACTTGGCGATCCATAGTTTGGTTACATGGCTCGGCTGTTTATTCTCACGTGTACTGGTTTCCATCGTGTTCTTGAGGTCAACAAATACCAGGACTTTGGCCTTCTCAACTGCGGCAGCCGTTGCTTGTCAAGCTCGCAACCGAGATCTCAGTTCTGGCATTCTTGCAGGCAAGCTGAGCTATGATGCGGACAACAGTGCACTCTGTCGTAAACAGCAAGCCAAGCCACTAGCTCCGATTCAGTACAAACCCAGAGCACCATAATTGACAGTTTTGCCAGAGTCTGCAAAAGAAAGTGAAGTAAAGTACCTCCAAGCTGACGGATCCCTCCTTCCTGCGAGTCTCGCGACACCCCCACCAGGGCATATTACCTTTTTGAGAAATAAGCTCAGCCGTTTTTACAGCCACACGCATATAAGGGCCACATATCCTCCCGCCACTGTTACTGCAAATGCCACTAAACTCCCATACCTGGAAAACACTCGGAAATATGGGCCAACAGACAGGCAAACAACGGGATTATCGATACATTTCTCAGGGTTATCTCCATAATCTTTTCACAGCATTTACTTATCTCCGCCCGCTTAAGGATCAGTTCTACTTGTTTTCGTACCTTATCACCTTCCTTGGCACCTCCAAGCTTGTATATAGAGTACCCGGAGTTGCGTCGTCCCCTGTCCACCGCATCGCCCAAGCGACAGGACCACCTATCAACGCCGTCTTCAAGACTTCCAATACACACTTTTCCTATCTACAAAATATATACAAATCAACTCTCATATTTTACCTCCATTCAAAGCCCTTTCTCCCCTCACAACCTCCTCTCCCCACCAACTCCCACACAGTTCGGCAATTGAGCTGTCCCATCTCCCCTCACTGTTCCATTTGCTAACCTGGCCTCCGCTCACTTTCAGTCTGCCCCATCAACAGGCTCTTTCTCCTCTCTAAGCAGTCAGCCGACTGGATCGATCAATTGATTTGCACATCGCCACTGCATTAGATAAGCTGTTTCCCGTCTTTGCTGATTCTCTTAGTCTCACAAAGGAAACGGTGTAGCTTGCGGAATATTCCTTCACACGAATAATACAGGATTGCCGTTCGGTAAGGGCAAACAGACAGGACAGACACGGGACAAGCCATTGGAAGAACGAAACACACTAGGCGCTGCAACTGGACGATCAGGCAACTACTGTTCATGTGACTGAAGCGTAAAAGGAGAAATTGAAACACAAAACGCCACGATATCCTTTAAATTGCTGATTGATTCACATCTGTTGGCCGAAAGGTTGCCGAAACAAGAAATACGGGGCCACCCCATTCCACTCATTGCCGCCCAACATGACGACAACAGTTCCTTACATATACGCATTCCATGAGTTCTCCGAGGTGGCGGCCGCTGTGGCGGACCACGTGGTGGCGGCGCAGAATGCGGCCCTGGCGGGCGCTATGACGTCCAACGCCTCGTCAACCACTCTGAACGGCGCCAAGCAGGACAGCAGTAACATCTCCAGCCCACTGTCGCGGTCCCGCGCAGCGTCCATGACCGACACAGAGCAGGCAGTCGACTTATCTGTGAATCGGCGGCCGTCGGTGGGCAAAGCGTCGCTGCACCACCGTTCTGGCAGTGCGTCCTCTTCTTCGTCTACCACAGGCCCTTCGGGAGCAGGTTCTGGTTCGGGTGCCACGGGGGTCGCCAAGGAGGACCGCAAGCCGGCGGCGGCGGCGAAAAAGGCATCGCAGAGGCGGTTCAAGATTGCCATTTCGGGGGGCTCGCTCATATCTGTGCTGCATGAGGGTCTGCTTGCGCGCAAGGATGTGCAGTGGGCCAAGTGGGACGTGTATTTTGCCGACGAGCGGTTAGTGCCGTTTGACGATCCGGAGTCGAATTACGGCAAGGCGAAACGGCAGATCTTCGACCATATTCCCGCTGACCAGAAACCACGCATCTACCACATTGACGAGTCTCTGATCAATGACCCGCAGGAGGCTGCCGACCAGTACGAGAAGACGCTCATTCGGGGGTTTGCCGCTAAAGACTCAGTGAAGCTACCGCTATTTGATTTGATTCTTCTGGGCTGTGCGCCAGACGGGCATATATGCTCTCTGTTTCCCTCCCACCCGGCGTTACGAGAGAAATTTGCCTGGGTGGTGCCTATCGAGGATGCGCCGACGGGGCCCAAGAACCGGATTACCATGACGATTCCTGTCATCAGTCATGCCCACAGAGTAACGTTCGTTGTGGAAGGTGCGGTGAAGGCGCCGGTGATCAAGACAATTATGGAGCGGCCAGAGAAGGGATTGCCCAGCAGCATTGTAAATGAGACTGCAGCAGGCAAAGTTTCGTGGTTTGTCGACGATGAGGCATTGACTGATGTCTTTGTGACAAAGAAGAAATACAAGTTTTTGGTTCCCGTTGAAAAAGACAAACAAGCGGACTGATTTCCTTTCCTTAATTTCCCGTTAGACCAGTAATCTATAGTTCAGGTAGCTAATGTCAAATGAAGTGTCGCAGCCAGCTGTTTGTAGAGATTCCGTTAGTGACAATTGGACCTCTGTATCCAAGCGACTGTCACTAGACTATCCCTTTGTCGTTACTACCGTTCCGTTTCCATTCCGCTTATCACTTTGTTGTTACTTCAGTTCCGTTCCCGTTCCGCTTTGCTCTCTTACGACTCGTCACATTTCGTTCGCACTGACGCCCCTCATTCCTGTACTAAATCACGTGGTCCAGCACAGGACTCCACTCTTCCCTGCCTGTTGCGCGTTTCGACAGCTCTTTATCCGATCAAACGGTCAATTGTGCGGACTACTTTCTTTTAGACCTTTCTCACCTTGATTGACAAACCTCTCAGAGATTCTCACCACCCAATCTAAAAACACTCCTACTCTCTCATTGTCGATTTTTTCTCTCTCGCCAAACGCGTCCACGTCTTTCTGTATGCCATTGGGATGAGGTGTATCGCTGGCCGATTGCATTTATTTCGGCTCGGCATTACGATTAGAACAATTGCTGATTGCTCTCTCAGTTTTGATCTCTCTTTACTTGAGGCAAACCAGAGCCTCTCACAGTAACTTCTCTTGCATCACTGGCTTGTGATTCCCGAAAGAGGGCGTGTCTCATGGCCAGCAAATACTCACTATGGAACTTCAGCGGCTATCCACTTTGCTGGGGTGGGGTTATGTAACATTATGGGTACGTCCTTCAGAGACTCATTTTGGGACGAAATGGCGTGGTTTTGAGATGAAAACGAGTTGCACTGACTAACCAATCTTCTCCTCCTTTCTCTTTAGAGTGTCTCTTTCTATCCTCCTATATGGACGACTTACCAGCTCAAGTCCGTTGAAGGGACGTCCCCGGACTTTCTCATTCTAAACATCGTGGGCTATGTGACATACTCTCTTTCCACAACTCTACAGTACTGCTCCAACTATCTGCGCCAGATGTATGAGGCGTTGTATGGCATTCCCCCACTGGTGCGGCTGAACGATGTGGTGTTTTGCCTTCATGGGCTACTATTCACTCTCCTCACGCTGTACCAGTTTTTCATTTACTCGCCGCAGGCGGTCAGTAAAGATGGCTTAGACGTTATCAGAATGCTGAAACTGAGTCCCACGGCTCAGATGGTCGTGACGGGCGTTGCGTCCATACTGATTGTGATGACTACCTTTGCTTGTTCTGCCGGCGGTGCGGCCTGGATTACGCTAGTGTCTATTATGGGGATTATCAAGACGTCTATGAGCACTCTAAAGTATATCCCACAGGTGAAGCACAACTGGAAACGCAAGAGCACCCGCGGATGGAGTATTGGGTCCACGTGGATGGACTTCATGGGGGCCCTAATGTGTATTGGCCAGCTGTATGTTGACTCCCTTATTGCAGGAGCTAAATTACGAGCTATTTTGACAGTCAAGTTTGCTCTTAGCTGTGTTACAGTGTTTTTCGACCTCATTTTTCTCGTCCAGCACTATGTGCTCTATGGGAACGCGCCGCCCGCACGTCTAAGCCCCGATAAAGACATAGAGCTGGCCTACTACAACAAGCGGTGATGCTAATGCCTTTTTTTGAATTATCCTTTGCAGGTATTCTGTCTCGATGCTGTCGTTCAAGAGGTTATGTGCTTCAGATCCGTCGCATATGGTTCAATTATTGGGTCCGGCCCTTGCCGGCCGTCCTGTCCTAGAAATAGCTGTACCAGATCACGTGATCCGGCACAGAGACTCTACCTACTTTTCTCAGCAGACTCTGGCACCCCACACACTCTGCATCCGATGGTTCCCCGTCCTACCCTTAACATCCCTGTATTATATATCTTACTTGATTACCTTCAAATAAAAATAGAACATACACTCTTATAGTATCATCAACATTTCACCTCTTCATTCCCGCTTCGCCATCTCACGCCCCCCCCCCTATAACCTCACGTCTCATCCCACCGCTTTGGGCCAGCCCTTGCCACGAAGAGACCTGAGGTCCATTTTTCTCCGTGTCTCCGCATTTTCCCCATGCCGAAGCCGCATATGACAGAACTGATGAGATGCGAGCCGTTTTGTATGGAGGCAAGGGGCTTATATACTCAGGCAGAAACGCCACAACCTCTCCACTCAACTATCAGCTCAACGAACTACATAATACGCACATCCTCAACTTGAAGTCAGGAAGTAGATTTATAGCTAACGACTCCCAAGCTCAACATGTGGAAGCTGACAGAGCCCTTGGCCAAAAAAATATACCATTACTCGCAGTTCCCTGCGACTGGGGTGTCGCTGCGGCAGATGGTGCAGTTCGGCCATAATCCGTCGGCGGGGACCCTGTTCCGCGCGTCGCAGTTTATTGTGGACGAGCTGCCTATCCGGCTGGCCCACCGGGTGAAAGAACTGGACAATTTGCCCCACGGTCTATCTGAGATGCCGTCCATTAAAAAGGTGCGCGACTGGTATGCGCAGTCTTTCGAGGAGTTGACGACTATCCCGGCTCCGAAAATATCTGCAGAGCTAAAAACGTTGCTGTACCAAAACCAGAAAGACAGGGAAAGCGACTTGGAACTACAACAGGAGCTGGCACAAATTCCGGCCGAAAGCCCAGCGGGAAAAGGACGCAACCCATCACTAGAAGAGGACTGGCACTACGAGACGATACCCTACAAGCCGCCGGCGGCAATGCGGCGGCGGTACTATGCGAATGTTGCTAAGGATGTCATCTGGCCTCCCGAAGTGTACAACTTCAATAAAGTGGTGACGGATCGGCTGCAGAAGATCAAAAGAAGACACGACGCCACAGTGACGACTGTGGCGCAGGGTGTGAACGAATGGAAGCACCAGAACAAGCAGGTGCTTATTGATTCCTCCATTCAGAATTTTTTGGACCGGTTTTATATGTCCCGGATCGGCATTCGGATGCTGATTGGCCAGCATATAGCGCTAAATGTGGAGCCGGCGCGGCCGGACTATGTGGGCATAATCTGCACACGAACGAATATAAAGGAGATTGCCATGGACGCGATTGACAATGCGCGGTTCATCTGTGAGGAGTACTACAATCTGTCCGAAGCGCCAAAGGTTCAACTGGTTTGTCCCGACAATTTACATTTCATGTATGTGCCGGGCCATCTTCTGCATATGCTGTTTGAGACGCTGAAAAACTCACTACGAGCCGTGGTGGAGAGATTTGGCCTTGGAGCTGACTACCCTAGTATCAAGGTGATTGTCGCGGAAGGGAATGAGGACATCACAGTGAAGATCTCTGACGAAGGGGGCGGCATCCCCCGCAGTGAGATCCCGCTTATCTGGACATATCTGTTTACTACAGTGAAAGAGACACCCAGTTTAGAGCCAGATTTCAACAAATCAGACTTTCGGGCGCCTATGGCCGGGTTCGGCTATGGCCTGCCCATCAGCCGGCTGTATGCTCGGTATTTCGGCGGAGATCTCAAACTCATATCTATGGAGGGCTACGGCACAGATGTGTATTTGCATTTGAACCGTTTGAGCTCTTCCTCAGAACCTCTGCAGTGATTCAGCTTGCATAGATCCGAACAAAAAACTCCAGTTTCATAGAATCAGGAAAAACAAAAAGAAAAGCCTACAGGGCTGGGCAACAAAAGAGGTGCTGTTTGCTGAAGTAGCTCAGCTGGTGTGGTCATGATGGCAATTGCTATATAGGAGCGAAATGAGAAAGTGGTGACTCTGGCAATAGTGAGATTGAATTCAAAAAAAAAAAAAAAAAAAAAAAAAAAAAAAAAAAAAAAAAAAAAAAAAAAAAA
>JAKTWI010000641.1:0-12348 GCA_030561065.1 Sporopachydermia cereana | reverse complement strand
AACACGTCTCCATCTGCATCTCCCTCGAGAATCCCTTTCACGGCTCACCCCTCTCATGGGACAGTCTCCCGCATTGCCCCCTCCTTCCATTTGCGGGGGTGCACCGCGAGATCTCTTCTGCCACCTGGTTGTATAATAATAGATCAACTATCAACTTGAGTTGCAAATCAACAATCAAAACTCCAAGGGATTTGCCTATCTTTTCCTATTCTTGCTTATTACTTAAGTCCCTATCCAGCACAACTGAAATTGCACTCTTTCTCCACCCAACAGCTGAAAGAAAGCACTCACATGAACAGCATTTGCTCATAAGCTGTCTCAATCCCGTCCCAACAGCTGTTATCACAATTGATCTCTAAAGACAAGCAAGCAAATCGCCTTTCCTCACCCCAGGCATTGTGACCTCTATACTTCCCTTTTTGCTGAAATGAGCTCCACAATCATTGAGGAATGGGCGCAGCAACAGCCGCATGTTGTGGCGTTTCTCGATAAACTGCCGGAAACGGAGAAAACCCAGCTGCTATCTCAGCTGCAGGAACTGCCGCCTCCGTCTCATCTCACAGCAATTGCCGAGCGCGCTATTACCCAGGCTAGAGAAACGGAGGCGATTGCCCAGGAAGACATTGGCGCCATTCCGCCCGCCGCCTCGGCATCTCTGGCCGATTTTACTCCTGAAGAAGTGGAAAGACTGTGGAACAAAGGCCTTGAGCTGATTGCCCAAAACACTGTTGGGGTGATTCTTATGGCCGGGGGCCAAGGGACCCGGTTGGGTTCCTCGGCGCCGAAAGGATGCTACGATGTGGGGCTGCCCTCTCACAAATCGCTTTTCCAGTTGCAGGCCGAGCGCATTGGAAGACTGCAGAAGCTGACAAACGGGACTATCCCCTGGTATGTAATGACTTCGGGCCCCACTCGCAAGCCGACGGAGGAGTTTTTCGTGTCACATGACTATTTTGGACTGGACCCGAAAAACGTGATTATTTTTGAGCAAGGCGTTCTGCCCTGCTTTTCCTCAGACGGCAAAAGCATTCTTCTGGAGACGCAAAGCTCTGTGGCTGTGGCCCCGGACGGCAATGGCGGGCTCTACGAAGCCCTGGACAAGTCTGGAGTGTTGCAGGATATGAAGGCCCGTGGCCTGAAGCATCTGCATGCATACTGTGTGGACAATTGCCTTGTAAAAGTAGCCGATCCCGTGTTTCTGGCATACTCTGCAGAGAAACAAGTAGACATTGCAACCAAAGTGGTGCGGAAAAACGACCCCAAGGAGTCTGTGGGGCTGATTGTACTCAACAAACGGACAAACCGGCCAATGGTGATTGAGTATTCCGAGCTGTCCCCACAGCTGGCAGAACAAAAAGATCCGGCAAACAATTCACTGCTAGCTCTAAGGGCAGGAAATATCGTAAACCATTACTATTCTTTCTCATTCCTGGAAGGCATTCCTAACTGGGACATGAACGCGTATTTGCCGTTCCACGTGGCCCACAAGAAGATCCCTTATGTGGACAGTGCCACAGGACAAACAGTGAAACCGGAGAAACCGAACGGGATCAAACTGGAGCAGTTTGTGTTTGATGTGTTCCCGCAAGTGCCGATTGAGAAATTCGCCATGCTGGAAGTACCGCGGGAAGAGGAGTTTTCCCCGCTGAAAAACTCCGACGCGGCGCCGAGCGACAACCCGACCACATCCCGCCGGGATCTGCTCCGCCAGACAACCAAATGGTGCCGAGCCGCCGGCGCAGTTATAGCCGACGGCGCGGTAGTCGAAGTCAGCGGGCTGACTTCCTATTCGGGAGAAGGACTCCAGTTCCTCAAGGGCAAGCAGCTGGAGAATCTGTCGATCGTGTGAATGGTGGGAATGCCACTGGGCCTACTGATCCACAGAAAAGAAGCCATATTGACGCACGCTGGGATAACATCTATAATATAAACGAGCACAAATCATACACAGTACACCACACTATTAACATATGCCAGCATCTCCTCACTTCGAAACACACAGTTGCTTGCTCATCCCCTCTTATTCCTCCTCATTTGCCTATAGTACTAGAGGTGCATCATTTCCTCTATTCCAGTATGTGATACCAAACCTGCATCATCTCCGCTATTCCAGTCGGTGATACTGAAAGCCCAGACTGGAGGACGAGACATTAGCCTCCAAAACAGAGTTCAGTTCCTCGAGAAACCGAGAGTTATCCGTCTCGACAAGCGGCTCGTCGGCATCCGAGATTACCTTTTTCGGCTTCAAAATGCCTATAGCGGAATGTCTGTTGCCCTTCCCAGCGCTCCCACTTACCTGATTAGTCTCATTAGAGCTTCCGGGAGCGGAATCGGCAGGAACAGAACTCCTCACATTCCCAGTAGCATTCCGCAGCCGCAGGTCCAGATCCCTTTGGAACTGGGCCAACTCTTCTCCTCCCCTTTCGTAAACATTACAGCCGGTTTCGATCTCTGCTTCTTCCCCGCCTGTGAGTGCCAGCCGAGTTTGGCGCAGAGCTTCCGCCCGGCGGGCCTGTTCCGCTTCTTCCGCTTCTTCCGCTTCTTCCGAACATCCTCCGGCACTTCCGACATTACCGACACTTTCGTCTTCTCCGATGTCGGTGCCGTGGCTCAAACGGTGTTCCTGTATCTGTGACAGAGACAAAGACATGTCAAACACGGCGTCGCTGTCCATTCCGGAACTGTTCCACAGACCCGACTGCCGTTTTCGGCCCGCTGATTTCCCCATTCGGCCTGCTCGGCCCGTTCGGGCGTCCATTTCCGTCTTGCTGGCCTGCCACAGACCCACCAGCCGCTGCAGTTCCTGTCCCAAAAGCTCAAACTGCTGATTGAAATCCTCCCGCCCCTCGTCCAGCTCACACACGGCGTCCTTAATCAGGTGCATCCGCGTGTCCAGCGCTTTCATTTCCGCCGCCAGCGCGTTCACCGTTTTGATTTTGTGCCGCGTTTCCTCCGGGCTTTCTGCCAGCAGTGACGCGCTCGACGTGTCTGTGTCCGTCACCGCGTCTTCCGGCTCCACAATGTAATTTTCACATGCGTCCATCAGCTCGTCGGCCAGAGCAGCAAACGCCTTGCTGGCTTTTTCCACCGCTTTGCTGACTTTGCGCCATTTCTGGAAATCGCTGAGCCGCGCCCGCGTCTTTCCTTTCCGGCCGCTTCCGGCCATCGGCTTCAAATGCTCGGCAATATTTCCCGATCCGGCATCCTCGCCGGCCCGCTCCTCAGCCCCCGTCTTCACCCGCACGGCCAGCAGGCAGCAGATCAGCAGCTTCCGTGCCATGTAAAACTTGCCTGTGTAGTACTGCAGCTGGGCCAGCGGCGTGTTGGCCCCAAATGTACCGTAGAACTTGTCCTTGTTCTGCTGCAGCATGCCGGAGATGTTTTTCACCATATTTACGGAAGAGATGCATATGGAGTCTTCCGTAACAGGGATGCTCCCGGCCACGTGACTCCGCTCAGCTGAGCCGGCTTTCACACTGCTGTTCCGCAGCGGAAGTGCCAGCCGCGAGTTCCGCCGGCTTGTGGGCGGGCTGCGGCTCAACACAAAATCCTTGAGTCTCACCCCGGGTCCGGCATGAGACCCACCGGCCCGGTCCTCGGAGCCGGAAACGGATTCGGCAAAACCGTCCCGAGGAGAGTCAGACCCCAGATGGGACAGCCGGCCGCTTCGGCCCGAGAAAGTGGAGTTGCGGTTGTTCCGTACGTCCAGCAGTTCCTCTTCCGGCGACGTTTCGTCGTCCCAAAAGAAGTACAGCTGTTCCAAATCCTGCAGCTTCAGTTCGTACACGTCGCAGTATTTCTCCAGATCGAACCCGTCGCATATTTCCAGCAGTACGGTTACGGCGCTAAACACGTTGGACAGCGCCAGGTACAAACAGGCCGAGATGGCGGCCCGCAGGTGTTTGAGGCGCCTTAGTTCGCGTTTGTGGCGCTGCCGGCGGCCCTTGCCGCCGGATGTGAGTAGCACAGATTCCAATTCCAGAGCCAGCCCCGGCAGGTGCAGGCCGTCTTTGGACAGGATGTCGGCTTTGCGGACAAGTTCAATGGAACTGGACAAAAAGGAGTCGAATTTGTGGCTGTTGCGGATGAAAATTTCCGTCCACTGCAGGCTGGAGGTGCGGACAATGCGAGTCCGCTGCCGCTGCGAGTGGGCAAACAGAAACACGGCAATGGACAGCGAGGCCACAAACACGACACACGCGCGCGTCGGATGCCGCGCCACAATCTCCGGCACAAGCGCCGACGCGCCGCGCTCCGCCACTGCCGGGCCAACGGCATACCGGGCGTCGTCCGTTGCCCGGGTGATTGCCGATGTCATAGCCGACACGTGCGGCGCCGGCCCAGCCACAGACGCGGCCCGCTGCACGGCGGAAGCCGCCTCGGCATGCGTCATTTTGTGCGAGTTCCGCACGGCCCAACTGAGCAGCAGACTCACCAGTATTATCGTCCCCGAGCCGAGGCCGCCCTCCATGTAAAACTTAGATTCCAGTTTGCGGAAACTGGAGGACAGGAAGAAAACCTTATTGCCGGAGTGCAGCTGGTCGGTCAGCCCGCCAACCCCAATATGGGAATACTTCCGCTGCGTTAGGTGGATCGGCGATAAGTTTTCCTCCAGCAGTTGCGACGTTACCAGCACATAGCGGAACTGGTCGGAAAACTTCACCGATTCCTCGCTGGGGGGTGTCGGAGAGACAATGCGAGAAAAGAACGACGAGAACCGCTGCAGGGAAAATGACGACTGCGGCCGGCATTTGTGCAGTGTCCGGGAGCTCGGAGATACCCGCAGGGTAACCCGGGACGCCTTTAGGGACGGCCCGTAATGGAAGGTTTGATCTTCCGGAGAGTCCGAATCGGAATCGTCCCGGGTGTTTGTGTGGTGCAGACCGGCGGGAGAGGCTATGGAGTCGAAGGTCTCTGATTGGATGAGAGACGGAGTTCGGAAATGGCGGAGATACTCTAATCCCGGCTGTGGGGTTGCCAGCGGGGCCAGAGGGGGAAATGCGGGGATGCCGGGCTCCGAGCCGTGGCGGGCGGGGAATTGGTACTGAGAGGAGACGGAGGTTGTTTCGGAGCTGGCGGATGCAAAAGAGTGGGGGAATGCCGAGTGCGGGGCAGGAGGGGCTGGCATGCCGAAGCCGGCATGTTCCGACTGTTTGCCCGCCAAATAGCTGTAGTTGTTCATATATGGCGTTGAGCGGCTGGAGCCGTGGGGGTCTGCCGTCGGAGGCTCAATGCCCCAATCCGACATGCTGAAATTGGTCTTCTCGCCCGGACGGGGCGGGTAGAACTCAGCCGACGACTCCCGCTGCACAGCCGTTGCCGCGTCCGAATCACCAAACTCATCGTAGGACGTGTATGCCGAGCCTGGCACGCTGCTCAGCTGGGAAAATGTGTCTGTATGGGAATCCATTGGGGTAGAGAATGGGAATGGATGAGGGGACAATGAGATGGGAAATAGGTGCGTGAGAGGGAGGTCGGAATGGGCCCGTGAGGGGGGCAATTGATGGTTTGTTGTTTGCTGTTTCCCTCAATTGTTTCCACGGTTAGAAAGGCCAATGCAGCACGTGTTTCCAGAGTTGAGGGTCCTATTCGCGGAAGCAAATAGGTAGACGATGAGATGATCCGCTGAGTGTGTTTTGATAGAACGGTTGGGCAGCAAATGGAGGCGCAGTGTGTCTTGTTCCGTATTGAAGTAGGGATGGTAAGGCAATACGGCCTTTTTCGGGTATTGCAACCTATCTGTTTGCCATTGGGATCGCTGACAAGTCTGCCAATAATATTCTTCCTTTGTTTTTTCTTTTCTTTTCACTCTTCCAACTCGCGCCAAAGGCCCTTTAGAAACAGCTGACCGCCTGTTCACTAGAGACACCCGGTCCAGCCGTCAGAATAGAGTAGTTGGTAATTTACCAGAGTTTTCTCGCCATCGGACGCTTGGTTAGAAGTAACTGGAACATCAGCAATGGCTTTCGCAGCTTGAGGAACACGCGATGTGCTGATTTCTCTGTTGTGATAATATGGAAGAGTGTGAATGGCTTATCCCCAGCTGGTTTCAACATGCAGAAGGTGCATATTGTGTAGTACATGTACATACTGTAGTAAGCTGCTGCTGCAGGTTATGCAGAGCTGTGCGTTGATATGCATGGTGTGCTGTTTGTTGTGTGTGTGCGGAAACCGTAATAATGACCTGAAAGGGGAAGTGGTTGGGGCAGCAACCTGTGCCCGATTGGGACGTACATTCCCTGATGCGGAGGATGTTCAGAACACTCAGGACTGGATGATGGGAATAGGTGAGGGTATGGGAGATACTATAGCTCTTCAAAGAGACTCTGAAAAGATAATGATAAACCATCATTATGTGAGAATTACTTTGAGCGACGTTGGCCCTGATATGAGGGGAGTAGTATTGAATGAACCTGAGATATGGCAGTGCAGGAACATGCATCAGAGTGCATATGGCGGCTCAACCTTAAAAATCAGGCGAGCTGGAAGTGGGAATCTCACCAGACCCGTACATTTGAGAGGACAACTATTGACGATATGGGGGAAACGTTTTGACGATCAGACGGGATGATTTCAGCCAGTTGAAAGAAGAGGTTTAAGAGGTATGAGAGGTTTAACTGAAAAATGCGCAATCAATGCCTGAGCGACTCTCGCAGTTTACACTCTTTGAGGATCAGACTACAGATAGTATTTGAGATTTTGGATTCGACCAGAGGTGAGTGAGTTTGTGGATAGTAGTGCATTTCATTTGACAAGATCAGTGAAGAGACTGGTGGATTCTAGTTGCGCACTATTCGTGCATGTTCAAGCGATTCCTGTCGAAGCTTGACCCAACACTACCCCAGCTCAACTCGCTCAATCACCGGTAGCTATGCAAGGTATGTGGCGAATAGAGGTATTATGAGCATTCAACGGGGTTCTGAATGAAAGCTCTCGTTGAGTCTCAGTTGGGCCCGAAGGCTGATAAGACTGAGAGAATAGGCTGAAGATATAGAATGGTATTCAGTGTAGGACGCGTAGTTTTGAATACAGACGTTCCATATCTGAGCGTCGAACGGCTCAGTCAGGAAACTAGAACGCGTCGCTTATCTTCCCGGGAAACCAAAAAAGAATCCCAAATTCAACAAACTTCCTCTGATTCTTGAGCAAGTATAATCGGCAATACCAACATTATCACCAGACTGATGTGATTTGCTTCCCTATGTCTCAATGAAAAATATCACCATTCAACGCTGACTAGCAAAGTGCGCATTACGTTAAAGTTCGCGCTTAAATAACGTTTGGGCCGAACGTTGGCTCATCCATAAACTGTAAATTGAGCGTTAAAACTCTATTTTTAGGGAATGGAGATACAATGTTCGTACTTCACATTGTCTACTCTCATTAGTGATATGATCTCAGATTATACCGTTTATTGCCCTCGGTTTAATTTTCACCTTTGTTGAACACATTATCTGTTCGCATGGGAGGATTTGTCACTTCAGCGGGCGTTGGTAGTGTAAAGTGAGACACTCACATTCAGTGAGCCTCTCATTAGTACGAAGTTGAGTGTAGTTTCGTTCATGTGCTCGTCATTACTATTGTTCTCATTATTGTTCCCATTAATTATATGTGGGAAATAGAGACAAACAATTCCCGGTCCCAATTTCCCTGTTCAGCCATCATCAGCACCACAACCGCTGACCATTCTTATTCATACACACTAGAGTACATTGGAACGCCTGCCAGAGGAATGTCTAGCAGCAAAACACCCCCAGTAAGAATAACCTCCTCATTCACCCCTTGAGAAGGCATCTCAATCTCAACTCTGACTGCTTTACCACTCTTGATATCTCTCAGAATCTTAGACTTGTGAGCACTGTCAATAATCGGTAGCTTTTCCAGCTGAGTTTCCAGACTGGTAATGTTGAGATACCCTTCCTGGATCACTTTGCCAAGCTCTGCTCTCCGCCAGTATTTCAGGCGAGGAAGAATTCGGCCGCCAATGATATAAAGCCGCGAGTTGCTGAAAGCAATCGCGTGCTCTGCCAAACCAAACTGCGAGAATGAGAACTGCTGTGGTCGGTTGAGCAGCTGAAGTGTCCTCGTCTCATAATTGTACTGCAAGAATCCATCCTCACTGTCCAAAGTACTCATCAAAGCTTCCTGGCTCATTTCTCCCGTATTGGAGACAGCTGACCCACCCCCATAATCCATAGTCTTGCGAAACCGGGTCTCTTGCTGCAATATGTTCATTGCGCCATCGGTTTCTGAGGTTGTTTCGCTGCCATTCCATTGGTCATCAAGCCGCTCCTTCGGATTCAGCTGGTTATGGCCCACAGATCTACGGTTCGGCCTAGACTTGCGGCGGCCCTTGTACTGATCCAAAAACACCTCCTCTAGATGGTGATAGTACTTCAACAGGACCCAGAACTGGCTCTGCAGGTCAAACACGTGATAATGATGAAACAGCTGCCCCAGTGTGCCGCCCTGCCGCCTGCCTGTGAGATCAACATCACGCAGTGTGGTCGCAGGTTGGTGAAGAGCCAGTTCGGTAATATCTACAGTCCCTGGCTCTGATTCAGAGCGGATGCCAAAATCGGCTCCAATGCAGCCGCCAATTAGGAACAAATACCGCTCGCAAAACAGCAGCTGATGTCCGGCCCGCTTGACCCGGATGTTGAGAAGCTCCAAATCGCCTTCTTCACCAGACTTGCCGTCATTTCCCGATGCTCCCAGCAGCTCTGCGAAGCCAAACTGGTCCATGCAAGTCCACGTTTCTGTCTCAAAGTTGAACGACCATAGGTCTCCCAAAATACTATCGCCATTGCTTCCACCGTGTAAAGCCAATGCATATTTTATTTTGGGATACAGCGGAGTCAAGTTGGTCGAGCCGAATGGAGATGCCGCTCCAGAGTCGGGTCTTGACCCCGGCACAGCTGTTGCTTCTGTATCCGTTTCAGTGTCAGTCTCTTTGGCTTGCGCGTTTGAGTCTTGTTTGACACTATCACGCGTCTTGCTTTTACTCTTGTGGTGTTTTTCACTCGTACCTGTCAACGGCGTGTCCCGTAGTAGAGAAGAGTAGGAAGAAATGTAGCTTTCCTTCGAAGACAGATTCGCTGAAGGCCGGCGAGAAGGTCGTATACTCGCATAAGACTCCTGACTCTCTGTTCTCTTAGTCACAGCAGGCGTCTCAGTATTGCTGCCACTGAGTCCTCCCTTGTCCTTTTGAGTGTCAGCGTCACTGAAGGAAGTGCGGCGGGCATTACCCTTCGGAATAGACCCTCGACTCGAGGACTCATCTCCGTGTTCCAGTCGCCGGTCGAACAGAGTTGTGCCTGCGAATGCGCGTGGAAACGGCCAGCTTGCGGCGGAAGAGGTCTTACCGTTGCTGCTTCTGCCGAGAAGATAAGCGGGACATTTCCGAGCAAAGTCGTACCCTCCCTTTTTGCCGCGATCTTTCGCAAACAATACAATCTTCCACATATCCCCCAGCGCTCTATACTCGTACCTGTTCGTCTGTCCAGGTATCTCCCTTGCCGAGTATCCACCATATATGTACACTACGGCGCAGTTTTTCGCTGGCCTGTCAGCTCCGCGGACTGCCGAAGTAATGAACTCAGATGTGCCTCCAGACCCTACATTGAGGGTGTTGGGCTCCAATTTCGGTCCCCGGACTGAAGGAGAAGTGTGCAGAGAAACAGGTGTAGTGGTCGTAGAATCAACAGAAGTAATGGCTGGTTCGTCCGGGAAGATCTCGTCGCCAGCGTGGGTTGCTGTTGCGTTAGTAGTATCGGTAGCAAGCGCTTGAGAGAGCATATCAGTTTGAAAAGCTGTATTCGAGGCATCCATCTCAGACTCTCCCAAGTCTGCCGGCTCAAAGGGAAAGCTGGCTGCAGAGTGGCCAAAACGAGGGGTTATTGTCTTCAGAGGTTCCCCTGGTGACATCTTGCTATTGCTGGTACTCTTTATAGTGAGCTCCAGCTCAGAAAATACACCAACCTCTGTATCAAAAAGCCAGGCTTTTGCATTTGGTACCAGCTCTCTGGTAAATCGCAATGCGTCATGGTTGCTAGGCCGAACAAAACCCATGCCATTAGGTTTACGAGTCAGCGGGATTGCGTGAGAGGTGTTCGTGCGAAGCTCAAACCCGCCAAAGTACAAAACGTGTGTCTCACTAACTCGGCACGCTGTGGCGTAGAGTATGTTGGGAGGCACATCGCCGGATATGGGCATTTCTGATTGCAGATTTGTCAGCGTGTTGAGGACGCTCATTCCCAGATGAGGCTCAACATCTGGAGAGTTTAGCAGCTGCACATTGAGCGGCAGCGGCAGATTGAGAGGGCCGTCAAACTCTGTCCTGGTGGGGTCAAAGCTTGTGCGGCGCGAGTCGTGAGATCTTCTGTTCTTTCTGTGTGATCCGACGCGAAAATGAGGCTTTGTTCTTGCAGAGTCCAGCTTGCCGTCAACTCCTTGGAGCCCGCCAAAGGTGTACACAACGTCGCCCACAATTATGGATGTGTGACCAAAAATGGAAGGAGGCGGACGGCTGCCAAAAACCTGGGGAACATGTAGATAGCCCAAGAAGGGTGATATGGCGGTTCCGGCCGAGGAGTTCGCTTGCCAGGCAGAAGTCGATGGCTTGAAAAGCCTTTCAGTACTGAATCCGTAGGAAGACGTCGAGGTGCTGCCTTTTGAGGTTGCCGACTTTGCAATATGCTTGGCAAGTCTATGAGTCATTTCTGCCTCACCGAATTGTGGGGGGCCTGCCTCCTCAATGACTGTCCGTATATAGTCTGGGTCCAATGCATCCCGTTCTTTCAGGCTAGGATCGCTTTGGGGCAACGGTGCAACTGACGGTCTGACTATTTTCTCGGCTTCCGCTGTTTCCCGATGCTGCAAAGTAATATTCTGATTAAGCAGAATGTGTAAAGAGAAACTGAGCCCGGAAGACGACACGGGGCATTTCTCACATCCGATATGTAATTTGCAGTGGCGATGAAAGACAGAAACGGATGCTGTAGGGTT
The DNA here is from genome assembly GCA_030561065.1 of Sporopachydermia cereana. NCBI lineage: Eukaryota > Fungi > Ascomycota > Sporopachydermiomycetes > Sporopachydermiales > Sporopachydermiaceae > Sporopachydermia > Sporopachydermia cereana. The sequence goes on along the minus strand of JAKTWI010000641.1, from coordinate 1,341 downwards.
CCAGACGTTGTGGCTGCGGAGATACTCAAGGGACTCGACAGTTTTCGTGTCCAACCGGTCAAAATACTCCAGATACATCTGCGGTGACGCATATGGCAGTTTGTTGGAAAGGCCAGGGAAAAGCGACCCGGGAGCTTTCTCCATATACGGCACATAGTCTCCTGAGGCCAGCACTAGCTGCGACCAGGAGTTGTTTGTCCCCTGGCTTTCGAGTGCTGTTCTGCCCAGGCTTGACGCCGACCAGCTCATACCACAGACATACTCCAAAAACTTATATATACGAATAGATTTGTTCTTTGATGGGTCTCTGCTGAGACAAACAGCATGTCTGTTCCAAGGTACGCCCTCTGAAGTCATATCCGAGTCATAAGATGCGTAGTCCAACTGCGGGCCGCAGGCCAGGTGCGAGAAGACCTCTGTTAGTTCTTCTGGACGCTCCGTTGGCGCTGTCAGGGGCTCCGAAAAAGCGCCATCTTGAGCCGCAGTTGAGCAATTGTATCCCGTTTCTTCATCGGAGTCTGCTCCCGCTTCCGAACCTAGCTCCTCCGAGTCTGACGGTGTGCCAGTGCTCGACCGAACAAACACCGGGTGGGCAATTGCAGAGGCGCGGTGATTAGCAGAGAAGTAGTCCTCTGCATTGCCGGTTCCTGCAAGCACATTATCAATCGACGGGGAATCATCAGTCATTGCCGGAACAGCAACCAAGGAGCATAGCCACCGGCAAGCCTATCACAACAACCTGGAGGGAGGGAGCACGGTGGTTCAGAAAGGCTCCACCAGATAGGGCTTCGCTTCGTTTGTAGAAGTATTGGCGGTCTATTACATCTGATCATTCATCTCAATATCAATTGAGGTGTTCTCAACATTGAAGGATGGCAGTTGGTGGAGATAAACAAATGGGTCAGATTTGTGGTCGTCTGATTGCAAGCACCACATAAAAGCATCTGTGATGCTCAACTGGGGACACAAATAGGGAATGTCTAGGCCGGCGATGATTTCCGTTATCGGGGGCAGTCGCGAGATGCAAGGGCTGACGATAAGATTGATGGGAGGGGGAGAGTAGAGACTGTTCGGGGCTCGGGGAAGACTGGAGAGCATGGAGGGAGGTTTGAAGGGTCAAACGGCATATAAATGTGAGAATGAGAGGTATTAAAGCAGGGCTGGTGCTACAATTAGTTTTCCGAATTGTTGCAATTGCTATAATTCCTGAACAATTATAGCAGCTATAATCCATTTTCAGAATTAATGCAGGCTATAATTATTATTGCTGCTATATTTCCCAATTAGTATCGCTCAATTGGGAAACTCTGAGATCATGTGATAGTAATAAACTTGCAGCAG